>CALNHX010006913.1:0-81616 GCA_940337035.1 Agriotes lineatus
TCTCTCAACAACAACAACGGGAGGGAGGAGGAAAAGAGAGAGATTCCTCCTCTCTTTCCTCCTCCTCCGTTGTTGTTGTTGAGAGAGATTTAGGAGTGTACTTACAAAAATTACTAAAACTAATAGGTTAAAGGTGTCACATTTACTTAGCATCTGTCATAATTGTTATAAATAACTAGTATATTAAGGATAATTATACAAACACTAGCAGTCCAGTGAGACAAATGTCTCATTTAAAAAAACAAAAAAGACCGTTTTTCAAATAGAACGCGTATTAAATAAAAAACTGTACCCAGACCTGGAAGGTGTCAAAGTGGTTGCCTAACCGATCGACGTTTTAAGGCGCA
The DNA here is from genome assembly GCA_940337035.1 of Agriotes lineatus. NCBI lineage: Eukaryota > Metazoa > Arthropoda > Insecta > Coleoptera > Elateridae > Agriotes > Agriotes lineatus. The sequence goes on from CALNHX010006913.1 coordinate 348, forward strand.
GAGGGTTGCAGCTCCGTTTGGCTGCTGAAACATCCATTATCTAATACGCGTTCTATTTGAAAAAACGTTCTTTTTTGTGATTTCTCGAAAACGGAAGTGTCACGTGACTGAAATTCGGTTCCTGACCTGACATGACCATTCCAAATATATAACTTTCATAACTTTTTTCTCTATGACATGACCATTCCAAATATATAACTTTCATAACTTTTTTCTCTATCTCTTACGGTTTGGCTGCTGAAACAGCGTCCCGGAGGGACGGACAGACGGACAAGTCTATTAGATAAAGGATTCTGGTGGCTACTATTATTAATAAGTATTTTTATTACATTTTATAAAAGTTCCTGCGAGAATTTCCAGAATATATCTACTTTGACACTGAAAAAATGAGAAATATTAATTGTTATTGACTGTTATTTCTAAATTCAAACCTGCCTTTATGCAGATGGGGAAACCTTTGGTTAGGTTCCATTAACTAGATTTATTTATACTATGCAACCTCAAACGGCACAGCCGCTTCATAAACTTAACTGTTTTGTGAACTTAACCTGCAAACGACGCGGAAAGGATTCCGATAAAAGTGTATTAACACGACTAAATCCTGCTACCGAAAAGTGCCATGATCTTACTGTATTGCTACTAAAGCTCCTGATTCTATATTGTACTAATTTGCAGGAAAGGAGCGACCAAGTCTGAATTGCTTCAGGAAAGCCAAGGTAATTTTGTTTTTAATTCTAACTAATGGTGAACGGCCGTACAGCGGGCTCTGAATGGAGCCTATAGATAAACTACTTAAACAAAGTGACGAACATGACCTGCTCTTGCATTAACTGCGTCCAACTTCGCCTAGACACGAGGGATTGATTCACATAACCTAAGTACCCTAACATAATTTGTGCGGAAAATTCGCCTAATCTAACAACAACAATATATGAAGCGTGCCATATGCAAAAGGTCTTAAGTGCCATTTTTTCAGCAATGCATTTTATATGCCAAATAGGTTCTAAGCGCCAAGTTTTATTTGCACAATAGATGCCGGGTCGATAGTTCTGCTACAAGTGGCAGAAATAGGGACACAATTATCAAAACGTCCTAAGTGCCATAGTACTTTCATACACAAAGTGCTGTTGTAAAGCGGTAGTTTTAGTGGATTTCGTTGGTTTATGAGCAGTTTAAAGAGTGCAAATGGAGAGTTCGGAAGATATTAGGGCTAAAAAAAAATAACAGGAAATATAAGAATGGACACCCATTTTAATAAAAATTTCGGAAATCTGTACCTAACTCTAAAACAGAAGAAGTTCGTGTCTGGGAAAGCGACTCCGGAAGAGGTGGGTGTTCAAAATGTTTAACTCTTTTTCATTCTTGTAAAATTAATATTTGCAGGCAACATATAACTGCCAATTTGCTTGTAAGGCAATTACTCTCGCCAGTAGGCAGAAAATGGTTAGTAATTTATATAAAAAAAATTATAATGAACAACAAACCATTCCTCGTGGTTTTGTAAGAGCTGCTTTGATTAATAGAAGACAACATGGCACCTATACTGACAGCAGACGACAACGTTCTTTCAAGTATTTCTTCCACTTTCCTAGTCCCTCTGAAGTGCAAGTATAGAAAATTACTTTATGTAAAACATTTGGAATAACAAAAAGGGCGAGCCTTCTTTGCAAAACGACTTTAACGGGTGATCTCTCTATTAGCGACAAAAGATGTGGCAAAAGACCACAGAGACATCAAGCTTGGAAACAAAAAATCATTGAATTTATTGGGTCAATCCCTACCAGGGAGAGCCACAATGGACGAGAAAAACATGCTAACAATCTAGCGATTTAAATGTGAAAAAGTTGTATACTGCTTTTCTCAAGAAATACGAACTTTTTGAACACAAGAAACCACCTGTTTCACGTCAATGGTTTAATGACATCTTTAAAAAGGAATTTAGATTGTCCTTTGCTCCACCAAGAGTTGACACATGTAGCACATGTGATGCATATCAAATAGCCATATCTGCAGCTAAAAGTTCCGAAGAAAAGCAAACTGAAAAACTGAAATGGGAAATTCATCATCGTAAAGCAAAAGCGGCTCAAACTCTAATGGCTCAGAATATCAACGATAGTCAGTACCCAATTCTGACACATGTGTTATCTCTTATGACTTACAGAAGAAATATATCTCCCTACACTTACTCATACTCAGATGTATTACAGCAGGCAGTATACTTGCATTAATTTTGGTATCCATTTTGGAAGATGAAGGAAGAGTATTTATGTACATGTGGGAAGAATTAGAAGGCACACGAGGATGCAACGAGCAGCTGTTTATAAACCTTTATTAAAGAAGAGCTAACAAGTGAAAAGGAGAAGTTAATCTTCCGGTTATATAACTACAGCTGCCAAAACAAGAATCAAGGTCTGCTGGCTATGCACATCACCCTGGTGGCTAAAAGTTTCATGGATGAAGTACTCCATGCTTTTCCACAATGCGGTCATACGTTTCTTTTCTGTAATAGAGACTTTGGCTGTATTGAAAAGGCGAAAAGAGGTTTAAAAGTTGAAGTTCCTATGGACATCATCCGTGTTAGGGCAAGTGCACGTAAACAGAAGCCTTTTGTGATCACTCAAGTGGGATTTTTTTAACTAGATGCAAGTTGCAACATCAGGTCTCTCAACCTAACATTTAGGAATATTACAAGCTTGTATGATAAAAATAGATAAGAAAAACCTAGAAAAAATAGAAATAAAGACTTCCTACTCTGAAGTAGCTCCTTGGAGAACAGTTCAAATCTTCAAACCTGGTTTTGGAGATCAATATTTTCAAAACTTAAACGTTGAACCATCTCAGCAGGATATGGGTCATTGGAGTCGGGATGAAATCAAGCAAATCAAAGATATGATACCTTACATATCATATGAAAACCTGGACTTTTACCAAGCTATAATCGTCAAACAAGAGGCTTTATCTGAGGGAAAATGACTAGGTACCCTTCCTTATTTTTTTATATTAAAATATTTCGTTTTGAATGTAATAATATGCCTTATATTATGTTTTCTTGTTTAGTAATAAAAGCGTTGAATACTATTTTATTATTATGAAACAATAAAGAAGCCAACCTGCGATCGATTACTAATAATAATCTATGGCAGTATAATCGCAGATCAACCCCCTTATCATTTATACACCACGGTAGCTCAGAAATGTACTTACTCACCGCAATGGCCTAGCTAGCTTCAAAGTCGATGGCCTTAGGTCGCAGATTTCTATCATCAGCTGATCAGCTGCAGGCCTCTTTAATAATAGTCAAAAAAACACAGGGCGCCAGAAATCACAGATTTCAAGAAATAAATAAGATAAGTTCTTACATATATTGCAGACCAATCCGATTTGATTATTTTTAATCACGTGAGTCAGTTTGACAAATCAGATCACACTTGAAGTGAAAACGACCCTAGGGTGCTTTTCAATCACTATGGAAACTACCTAATTAAATTTCAGTAGTATCCTATCACCAGTTGGTGGCACTGTAAATCTAAGTCAAATTCGACGTTAGCAGGTTAGGTTTTCCGTCAGTCTGTGTCAAAACTGACGCAAAAGCTAACCTGATAACCTCAAATTTGACATAGACTTACAGTGCCACCAACATAATATTATTATAATGAAGTGTCAAATTAATTTTTCAGAAAATGGCTAATTTATTTAAGAACTTATCTTTCCGAATTCACCGCGGCCAGTGATAAATCCTTATAATTTTGACAAATAATATCCCTCAAGTGCGTTGCCTTTAAGAAATAACCCTCGGCTTCGCCTCGGGTTATTTCCAGGCAAGCACTTTCGGGTTGTTATTTGTCAAAATTATTGCGGGTGATTATCACTGCCCTTGGTAAATTATAGCTGATAATAGCAAGCAATTAAGTTTATTTAATTAGCAGATCATATTTGATTGCAACATCAGTAATACGTTGGTAAATTGTTTATCACAATATTAAATGGTCTGAATACAATATAATACATGAGCTGAAAATGCGACACGCACAGCGAAAATATGTGAACCTCTTTTAGGCTCTTAGATTGAATTTAATTGCAATTCAATGCAGGGATAAGCTTACCACTGTCATATGTAATAACCGTTATCTCGGTAGTGATATTAAAATGGCGTGAGGGCACTTTTTACAAGATTTTTAATACGTATTCATTAAGCAAAACTTTAAATTTGTGAAATGTAGATCATAGAATAATTATTACTTTATGTTTTAAATTTGTAAAACGGAGCTTTAAATTTATGAATTGTATATTGAAACAATTATTACATTAAGTTTTCAACTTATAAAGTGTAAATTAAATTTAGAACTGGTAAATCGGTTAACGGTGATGGAACGTCGTAGATAACTGAGACTAACCTGGTTGTGACAAAAAAGTCACATGTAGGCGATGAATAATTGGTCCAGGATAATCGTAACGTGACCACTTTCGGCAGTACAGACCTCGCGGTCAAAGTAGAAAAGGAAACGAACGCCTCACGTCACGAACGGCAGGTTCAAAATGGCATTCCAGAAGGAGCTGCAGGCCCACGTCATATGCCAATTAGGACAGCAAACGTGGCGTCAATCCAAATGAGAAATTGCTCCAAAAATACAGCGTTAAAAGCGGTAATTAAGAGGTGACGTTGAAAAAAAATAACGTCAAGGAAAGAGCTAATTAAAAAAAACGGGAAATTACTACAATTGAATATCAAACCAAGTAGCGAAAACATACCTGATTCCATTCATCAGCCCGCAAACGAAATTTCACATTGAGGTGCTATAGCACGCAAAATGCCTTCTTGGAACAAGTTGCTCCAACCAAAAGCAAAATGTAAAATGAGGTCGCGGACGGAAAAATGACCGCGGCGGCTGGTGCAAGGAGATAACAAGTGAATTTCGGAAAAACCAAATCCAGCGCCTTTGCGCGGGCAAGCTTGATATGAATTGAAATACAGCGGGTTATAACTCAAGTGAACATATACAGGCTGGCCCGGAATTGATGAATAAATGGCGAAACAAATAGCAGGAGCTAAAGATTTGTTTCAATTACTAATATTTTGAAAATATGAGGTCTAATAAAATGCAGCAGGTAGGTTGGCACTTACGACGTTTTGATATTTGACGGTGTGAAACCTAACCTAATTATTTAAAATTTGTGTAATTTTATTGTCAGAACTATTAATCAGCCCATAGAGCATTTCCAGAGTGAAATACAGCAATGGTAAGTAAGCTGTTGGAGTTAACCAATATTTTTTGTTTCTCCTGTAAAATATGTCACTTTACGGCCTTTTGCATGTAGCACGCTTCATATATATATTTCAGCATATCAGGCCCTTAAGGCCCACAGCTTTCAAGCAGATTGTCTTCCACTTCTTTCTGTCTTTTGCAAGATTTTCTCAATCTCTTATTTTCAATTCTTTTAGATCCTCCTTCACGCAGTTCAGCCACTGTCTCTTTGGTCTTCCTCGTTTGTTTTTTCCTTCTGGTTCTTTGTTGAGTAAGGTTTTGGGTATTCAGTCTGGGTTCATTCTTATGATGTGTCCTAACCATCTAAGGCGGTTCTGTTTAATTATACTAATTCTGTTTGGCTCGTTGTACTGCTCGTATACTTCCTCATTTGTTCTGCGTCTCCAGAGGTCCCCTTCTCTTATACCTCCGTAAATTCTTCTGAGGATTTTCCGTTCGAAAATACACAGCTTGCTAATGTCTTTCTGCCGTAACACCCAGGTTTCACTTCTGTAGATGACAGTTGGTCTTATGATGGTTTTGTACACTTTTACTTTTACCAAGCGGGAGATATTTTTTGATATAAGCACTTTATTTAGAGCTGCTGCACTTCTCATGCCGCTTGTTATTCTTCTCTCTATTGCATTTGTTTGGTCTCCGTTACTTGTTATCTCAGCGCCTAGATACACCATTGTTTTGGTTCTTTTCACTATGACCTCTTTGCTTCTGTCTTCACTTTTCACTTTTAAATACACTTCCGTTTGTTCTTTTGCTGAGCCGCTTATCAGGTACTTCGATTTCTTTTCATTAATTGTTAAGCCAAACTTTGCTGCCTCTGTATTAACTTTTTTTACAAGATTTTTTAACTCTTCTTGTGTTCTTGTTATTATGGTTAAGTCGTCTGCATATGCTAGTAATTGATATGGATTATTAAATATATCGCTGTTCTGTTTGACTTTGCAATTTCTTATGATTTTCGCTAGGACAATATTAAATAATACTGAGGACATCGAATCACCTTGCCTTAATCCTATTGTCGTAGAGAACTTTTCCGTCAGGTTGCTTGACCTGCTCTTGCATTAACTGCGTCCAACAATTCGCCTGGACACGAAAGATTGATTCACATAACCTAAGTACCCTAACATAATTTGTGCGGGAAATTCACCTAACTTAACAACAATGGCATTCATAAAATAGCTAGGCGAGTGGTTTGCTTACAGATTAAGTATACATATTCTTGCAGTCGAACACCTGGGGGAACGAAGGATGGAGCCGAGGTGTCGACCTCCAGTGCCAGCTTGTACAACGAAATCTGCAGGTAGGCACGGGGATGGCCTCGGATTCTCTAGCAGAGTCCTTGGCGAGTGGTTAGTGGAATCCAGATGCAAGCCCTCAAATTGCAGGAGCACATGGATTGGTTTTCATCAAAATTGGAGCTCCGGAGAGAATTGAATCCCAACAGAACTGGCTAACGCTGAGGTGTAGCCAGAGTGAACGTGCTAAATTGGCCCGAAAATCCGTCAAAGCGACGAGACGTAAGTAAAATATCCAACTAATAATTACGAACGTCGTAAAAGGCATATGTGCTTCTAGATCCTCCATATAAAAAAACTATTCGGAGATGAGCTAAGCCAAAGGGCTCTTTGAAGCACAAAACTGCGGGGCACAACCACCAGTTAGCACAAAGATTTCGAATAGAAAAGCCCCAAAAATACACATACAGGTCCACAAGTTACAAGTTATCAAGAACTTTCCAAAATTTGGGCCAGAAGATCTACAAAAACCATCCCGAAAAATTTGACTGCCTCTAGAGATAACAACATTCCTTTAGCAACAAACCAGGCCAGAGAATAGTTTATAATCATTGCGCTTACGGTTGCCTAACCACCAGGCTTAAATATTTGTAGAAATGGAGCCAAAATAAATTTAAATAATGAAATCTAGTTAATTACTAGGAGAGGTGCATACGAAGCTACTTATTAATTATAATGTAATGTTTAAAAACTAAAATACAACTAACTAGGCCTATTCTAATGCATGCAAAATTACCAAATGAAACCACGGGCTAATACTTAGGAATAAAAATCAACTAGCAAATTTCTACTAGTACAGGGAAAGCTACAAAAAAACCGTAACAAACTTTTCTGCGTTTTTTGTCTGGCAAAGCTGAAGCAGAAGCTTTACGCTTCAACGACATGGTTTTCCGTGTTTTAAAAATTAAACTCCATTGAATTTTCGGCAGAAACGCTTGAGAAGACAGTAAAGCTTCCATACGTAACATAAGTTTGCCACTTGAATCTAGAGCTCGAATGTGCATTTGTTTATTCAAGATATAATTTTACAATTTATTTCAGTTCCAATTTGGTAATAAGAGATTCAAAGGAATAGGCTCGATAAGTGTGTTTACAAATTCGTGATAAATAATGTTATTTAGGTGTTCATGACATAAACCGCAAACGTCTGCTTTATTTACTTACGGCCGGTCTTATAAAGGTCACTAATCTGACGTTAACTTACAATCGCTGTTAAAATAAACAAAAGCTCATCAAAACGTTGGCGCTTATGACATATTATTCATTAGTAAAGAAATTTTTGTGTTTTTGCTTATTTTAATAGCGAATTAAAGTTAACGTCAGATTAGTGGTCTTTATAAGACCGGTCGTTAGTGTGTGAAATTTGAAACAGTTGGCAATTCCATCCAGCGAACCGCAAAGTCGCGAACGGCGAGATCTACCTCTACCTACAGCCAATTCAGTCATACCTATCTTTTGAAATTTATTTTCATCAAAACGCTAGATTTGTACAACGTTTTAGAATGATTGAGAGTGCCTAGAACGTTGCAACTGTTGTTTATAAACGTCATGTATTTACAATTTCGTGTATAGCTGTAAGCAGTTTTAAGTTGTAACCAGCTCGTAACTTATAGCATCTGTAGAAAATGATGAAGATATTCCTAAATACGTTAAGATTGTGAATGAGCAAGTTATTTTAGCGTATGTTCAGGAGTTATAGCAGTCTTTTGCGCCTTCTTCTACGTGGAGTTGAAGGCTTGCTTGCTGCTGAATTGTTTGACAAACATCACTTCAACGTTTGGCACATAATTTAGCAGGCCGTGGCCTTTACGGACCCTTTTTACGGCCTGCGGCCGTAAAGAGGTTGCTTACATAATAGTAAAGAAATCTTTAACAAGTAGGTATTACAAAAAAGAAATATCAGGAGGATCACCTGGATCATCCTGCCTCCCCGCCATATTCTTGCCGTATGTGTAAAGGGTGAGTTGGTGGATGCAAACATTTATATCCAAAAACGTATTCCGAAATTTTATCAATATACACACTAATAAAGTCTCTTCTTTCTCCTCTCGCTCTTGTGGAGCATAGGGCATCAATGATGTTTCAAAAGCTTGGGTTTCCGATAGCCGGGTCGCTACTCCTGCGTATCGTCAGTCGGTTGTCTTGTTATCTCTTCTACTAGGTTCTTCCATTTCTCTCTATCTCTTGCTATTTTTTTTATTTCTCCCCATGTTTTGTTGCTCTTTCGAATCTCTCTTTGAAGACTTCTTTTCCATGTATCTAGGGGTCTGCCTGGATTTCTTTTCCCACTTCCACAGTAACCTAAAGCTTGTCTTGGTATGCTGTTCCTTGGTTTCCGCAGCGTGTGTCCTATCCATTTCCACTTGCGTCTTTTTATGGTTCTTTCAATTTGTTCTTCTCCTGTTCTCCTCCGCAGTTCTTCGTTGGTGATTCTATTTGGCCAAAATATGTTACATATTATTCGGAGACATTTATTTATGAATATCTGGATCTTTTTCAAATGTGTGTTTGTTGTTTTCCGAAACCGTATAAGAGTATGCTCTTTATGTTTGATCTAAATATTTTTAATTTAGTTTGAAGTGCAATATTCTTTGATGCCCATACTTTGTTTAAAGTGTTGAAAGTGTTGCGTACCAAGATGATTCGTCTAGCCACATCTCTTGTTGTTCCCTCTTGGGGGGGGGGGGGGGGTGAGAATGCTACCGAGGTAGCAGAACTCTTCTGTTTCTTTAATCCTTTTTCCCTCTATGAGTACACTGTTCTCGTTGTTTGGGTTCTTTGTCAGTAGTTTTGTTTTATCTGTGTTTATGTGTAGTCCTACTTGTTTTGCTGTGTTATCTAATTTGTTCGCTTTTCTTTGCATAAGTTGCTTTTTTGTTGATATACTTACGTCGTCTGCAAATTCTAAATCTTCTAGTTTGATGAGAGTTCCCCAGTTCATTCATGTCCTGCCATCCACGGTGTTTTTCATCACCCAGTCAACTACGATAAGGAAGAGCACTGGTGATAGTATACAACCTTGTTTCACTCCTGATTCTATGCTTATAGGTTGTAGTAGTTCTCCATCATGTTCGATTCTTGCAGTATATTCGTTGTATAAGGTTCTTATTAGTCTTAGGAATTTATCTGGGATTCCATATTGCTCCAAGATACACCACATTTTTCCTCTATCCACCGAGTCGAAGGCTTTGTAGAAATCTATAAACAATATGTATATGTCTTCGTTCATCTCGGTGGCCTGTTCTAATATTATTCTTAGTGTGCCGATGTGGTCTGTACATGATCTTTGTGGTCTGTATCCTGCTTGGTTTTCTCTCAGTTTTCCGTCGATAGCGCTCCTCATTCTTTCTAAAGTTATTTTAGTGAGAATCTTGCTTACTACACATAGTAATGTGATTGGTCTCCAGTTTTCACATTTCTTTAGATTTCCTTTCTTTGGTAGTTTGATGATTATTCCTTGTAGCCAATTTCTAGGTATTCGTGCTTCTTCCCAGATTTTGTTCATTAGTATATGTAATACTTCTACTGACAGATCTAGATGTGCTTTTATAAGTTTAGCAGTTATGTGATCTACGCCCGCCACTTTGCCGTTCTTCAAAGTCATAATTGCTCGTCTTATTTCATCTTTTGTAGAATTTTCTTCGTTGATGTTTATTTTCTCTGCTGGTTCTCCCCTTGGTTCCAATGTTCCTTCTTCTCTTGTTTTCCGTTTGTAGATTTCTTGAAAATGTTCAATCCATCTTTCTTGTATTTCTGATTGTGTTTTAAGTGTTTCGCCATCTTTCCCTTCTAGTCTTGCTGACGGTATATATTTTCTTCCTCCCAGTTCTTTCGTGATGTCGTACACCTCTTTGATGTTGTTTCTTCTTGCTGCTTCTTCAGCTATGCATGCTAGGTTTTCTATGTATTGTCTTTTATCATTCTTTACTCTTTTCTTAACTTCAGCATGTTTTTTCTTGTATTCTGTTTGTAATAATTCTTTTTGTGCTTCGTTTGTTGTAGACAGTATTTTTAGTTTAATGTGTTTTCTTTCTTCTATTTTACTTTTCGTCTCTCTACTTATCCATTTCTGGTCCCTTTTATTTTTATATCTTACTACTGACGTGGCTGCGTTCTTTATAGCAGTTTTATATCTTTCCCATATGTTGTCTATATTTAAGTGTTTTAGGTCGCTTATATTTCCAATTTTTTCCTCTAAGGTATTCTGGTATCTTGAAAGCACATTTAGGTGCTCCAAATCGATGGTGTTGTATTTCTTTCTTGTGTTTATGTTGCGTGTGTAATCTGCTCTAATGCTTATTTTTAGTTTTGCTCTAACCAACTCATGATCCGATGCGACGTCTGCTCCTCTCATTGCCTTCACCTCCTTCTTGAGTTCTTCCACTTTTTATCTATCATTATATGGTCTATTTGGTTTCTATGTGTGTTTCCTGGCTTAGTCCATGTTGTTTTGTGTATGTCTTTATGCCTAAATAGTGTCCCTCCTATTATTAGATTGTAGGTTGAACAAAATTCTATTAATCTTTCCCCGTTGTTGTTTATTGTTCCTATTCCAAATGGTCCCATTATATGTTCATTTCCTGTGTTGTCGCATCCTACTTTTGCATTCCAGTCGCCTATAAGAATCTTTATGTCCCGTCTATATGTTTTTTTTATGTTTTGGAACGTTGCTTGAATTTGTTCATAGAATTCGTCTTTGATGTTTTCGTCTTGGGTGTTTGTTGGTGCGTATGCATTTACAACTATTATGTTTCTAAATTTAGCTTTAAATCGTCCCCATATAATTCTATCTGATGTGCTTTTCCATTCCAGTAGTGACTTGGTTGCTTCTTTGTTTAGCATTAAGGCTACGCCCCTTTCTTTGTTTGCATTTATGTCTGGGTTACCGGAGTAGAGTATTTTGTTTCCATTTTGCATTCTTACTGTTCCTGCTCCATTCCATCGTACTTCGCTGATTCCTAGTATACTTATTTTATATTTAATCATCTCTGTTGCTACTTGGCCTGTTTTGCTCTCTTCGGTCATCGTTTGCACATTCCAGCATCCAATACAAATGTTCTCTTTTATGTTCAACCCTTCTTTTAATTCTTCTTGTTTATCTCCTGGTATTTTATTTTCTGCGTTTGTTCCTAGTTGTTCTTGTTTGTTTTGTTCTTGTTGTTTGTTTCTTTTGAAATTCTTTGTATATTTGCAGGTTTTTAGCTTTTTTTATTACCGTTTCTGGTGGTTTTTCGATTTTTATCTGTTCTAACATTTTTGTGTTGATAATAATACTATTTATTGATTCTTCCTTTTTTCTTTTTTGCTGTTCTTCAAGTCCATTTCCTTTGCCTGTTTCGTCATCGTAAGACCATCCTTGTTTAATGTATTGAGTTTTTTGGAGCTGCATTTTCACTGTTTTTTAAGCTTCCGCCATCCTCTTCACTCCAGAAAAAGTTCTTTCCATCTATTTCCATTTTCCGATACCCCACTTTTGCCTTTTTTCCTTTGCTTTTTTCTTCCCTTGCAACTTTTCTGATAGCTGCTTGAATTTTTTGTTCTTCTTTTGTCAGGTCACTATCTATATATATTTCGTTTTTCCCAAGTTTATATTTTTTCTTAAGTAATCATTTCGTTTTCCTCTTGCCCAATTCAGTAAGCTTCCTCTACAGTTACTTCTGCTTCTAGATCCTTCTTTAAAAACTCTTTTATTTATTGCTTAATATTCATTTTGTTTGGGGCTACACCTTTAATAATTATATCACAGTAGAGACCGCTTATACCGAACCCGCTTGTAACGATCCACCGGTTATACGGAACTAAATTAAAAGTCCCGCCAAAATTCCCATTACAATAATGCTAAAATTTTTCTATTATACCGAACCCGCATATAATGAACTTTTGCTTATAAGGGTCCATTTTTTACGTGAAAAAGAAAAAAGTTTCCTTTTATAGCGAACCTGCTTGCAAGAACTGCTGTGAAGTCCCAAATTTATTATGGCTAGTGAATTGTTTAGGTAAGCAGATTGTGTTGCCCTTGTCCGCGTGGTTGAATAAACAACGTAACAAAGAAACTGATGACTCGCCTGACTTTATTTCAACGATTGATATCGGCAAATTTCAGGATTGTGACCTTGAAGCTTACATACTTGTCTACGAAAATATTGCCACTATAGAATTTTTAAGCGACGAAGCTATTATTCGAGAAATTCAAAAATAAACAAGTCGAAGAAATTAGCAGCGAAGATGACGACGAATCGGTTTCGGGGAAGGATCTTGCCATTCCAACAGTACTTGAGGCAATTAAGAAAATAAATGATATCCGCTATTTTCTGCAATCGCGTAATATTCCGGATAGTATATTAAATAGTTTTGCCGAAGTAGATGCTTACATAGACAAACTTTATTCGGCTAGTAATACTAAGCAGACAAAAATATCCGATTTTTTAAAATAAATATTAAATACGTGTATCGTTCTTACATAAATATTTCTATACTAATTGTACAAATGTGGCCGATTATGTATAATAAAGTAAGTTTATAATAACTCGCACATTTTTTGTTGTTGTAACTCTTGTAACGAACTTTGGCTATAACGAACCAATTTCTACAGTCCCTTGAGGTTCGTTATAACCGGACTTCACTGTATTTCTTCTTTCTTTTCCTGTTTTTCTAATTTATTCTTCATAATTCAATTTCCATTTTCATTTCTGTTTTTTCTTTTTCCCATTCTTCCTCCTTTTTTGTGCTTCTTCTTTCAGTCTTTTTATTTCTTCTCCGTATTCTCTTAATTGTTCATTTATATTGAATATTGCCGTTTTTGTGCTACTTGTGTCTTCTTTGATGCCTTGTATCTGGGTTCCTAGACCCTTTCTTAGTCCTTCCAGCTTATCCATATTTTTTTGTATCTCGTTTTCTTGCTCCTCCGATATTACGTGTTTGTCTTTTATACCACTCTGTATTTCTTCACACTAATAATGTATGTATGTATTATCTGTAACCTCTTTTACCTACCGATGTAGAGGCTGGTGCTTTATGCGCTTGCATCTGGCGGTGCAGTGTTCAACTTGCCCCGGTTTCGGGTTACAAAGTTGGAGCGCGCCTTTTCAGGTTGCATAGCAACCATTGTGTTAGGTGTGAGTGCTGGTGATGTGTTGAACTTGTTACTCTATCTCTTAGGTCTGTGATTCTGAGTAGAGCACAGTTAATTTGCTGCCCAACTGTGAATGGTCTCACCGAACTCGATACCGATCGAATTGGCTGCGAAAAAATTTCGTACACCATGGGATTCAAACAAACAACTTGCTTAATATAAGCTTAACGCTCTACCAACTGCGCTACATGGCTTCTTCATACCACACTAATAATGAAATTATATTTTGGCCTGATCTATACCTTTCAACTTCAAATTGGGACTAATCAATTCCAAAATAGGAATAAACAATTTCAAAATGAAATAAACAATTTAAATTTGAGAATAAACAACTTCAAATTGGGACTAATCAACTTCAAATTGAGAAAAGCTTTTTGTTAACGGTAGTCTTTGGCAAAATGACAGTACATGGTTGTGACAGGACGGAACTAATTATTGTTAGTTCTTGCTGGTGTTCCGTCCTGTCACAACCATGTAATTGTCATTTTACAAAGACTACCGTTAACAAAAAGCTTTTCTCAATTTGAAGTTGATTAGTCCCAATTTGAAGTTGTTTATTCTCAAATTGAAATTCTGAAAACTGTTTTAACATATTGCTTCCTATCTTATTCTAAATATTGAATTTCATATTTGTGTCCATATATTTCGGATTAGACACATAATTAAATGTTTTAAATACACTGGATTAATTTTTGAATATTGCACTTAGATTTTTCCAATAACTGTTGTTATTTTCGTTATGTACAATTCTTTGAATGTTATTCTTCGTTAAAAAGTTTCGGTTTTATAAGAATTGAAAAATTGGCGAAGTATATAAAAAGTATCGTATAATCATTTCCCAAATTTTTTAATTTCCGAACACCCTATATATGGTCTCAACATCCCGTTTATGTGTGTAAATATAGAATATCAACATACTGTTCAACTTTGAAGAGATATTCTGTATCTTTTGTCATATGTGACAATTCTACACGCCTATCAATGGCTCGTTTTGCCTCCTTATCAAAAGGATATATTCCCCTATTGTAGACATCCAGAATATACACATTCCTGTTATCCTTAAAATCCCTTTCGTGTCCATTTCCCTACAAAAACACTTTGAATTGGAGAACACCTTTACGTGGACACGGACTTACTTGGTGAGCATCTAAGTCGACTATCATTACATTTTGTATACTTAAAGGATAATGAATAAACAGGAATTGTATGAGTAATGTTATATCAGCGTAAGGACAAAAGCCTCCGCCACAGTCGAATCTGCAGTGATGAAATCCCCCGCCGATGTTAATCGCCCACCCTCTTTCCATGGCTAATTTTCCTGCTAATATCGAACCTCCTGTTTGATATCTGCAAAAATAGAAAAGCAATGGTTTTTGTGTAACTGCTCTCTGGTGCAATGTTGTGCTTACTACCTCATTGGTTTTAAATATCCTGCTTGAACTAAACAATTTGGCACAATAAATAAAGGTGGCACTTCTGCAATTCGTGCAACATTTAAGCTACACTGTGAATGAAAAAATATTTACACATTCACTTACTTACGTCTCTTGCTAGTGTTTTACCTGTAAGCTCCGAAGATATTTTTTCGAGTGAACTACTAGGAGATCTTCTTTAGTTGCTTCATTCGGTTTAGTAATTGTGCGTTCATTTATTAAGCCGGCCTTCTTGAGAAACTGAAATTAATAATAAGCAATTAAATAGTGAACATACCTTATGCGGTATGCTCATGTCACGAATCAGTGAAATTTGACAATGCCTCTGTTACAGTACAAATTCAGTCGTGGGCTAATGTGTTTGTGGGTTAATAAACTGCAGGAAGCATTATACACACCTGTCCTATGACATTTAAAGGTTAGATAACCCACAAACAATAGGAGTTAACTAATAAACTACAGTAAAAAACTATAACAATGTACATCAACACGCATTTATGAATTCATGTTAAAAAATCTAAAAGGCTTTACCCAGAACTTCCCTCGTCGACATTGTGACAATAATTTTAAAAATCAAATTAAGTTAGGCGTAAAAATATCTTCACGTTTCTAATAAAGTAAATAAATTTTCAAATAAAAAAAAACGTTAACGGTGGTCGAATTCGAACGGCAGATGGACCGCATATGCAGTTCTAATGTTTTGTGGGATATTGCAAGGGAACGTGCTATTTCTATCTGAGCTATGGAGCACCGACCCTTCGAATTCCTGCGTTGCAGCTGTATTAAGTAACGCACTAATTTGTTGCTTCTTTTTGTATCGTACAACATTTATTCTGTATCTATTGGGACCCAGTTTTGGTAAGTATGAAGCCTACATTATGTACAGTTGGCGCCTTAGAAATCGGGACAATACGTACTATGATACATTTTTCATGTACATATTTTTAAGTGTATAAACTGGGTTTTTGCAGTTGTTATGGTTTTAATTGTTACATAATTTTTCAAATATTGTGTCTTTTGGTTGTTAGTGTAATTCCAATAATACAAAAAAATAATAATGAATCAAACATTACAACACAAAATATAACGTGTCCCGATTTCTAAGGCACCGACCATACAAATTATTACTTGTATTTATTGCTAAGTTAAATAAAAAATAAACAAAATTGTATTTTTTTAAGGTGGTCACCCTGTATATATTTGTCTAAAATTTTCTCGGTTTCATGCCAGGTAGATATATAATGTGTATGCAAAATATTGTATTCCTTCTACAAATAGCTTTTGAGTTATACCGCCAACAGACAGACAAACAGACAGACAGACAGACGGAATTGAGAAAACCTGTTTTTCGTCATCCCTACATGACCCTGAAACGAAAGGTGACGATGAAACGAAAGGTGACGAGGGAAATAAAAATATTAAAAATCAGAAAAAGAAGTTATGCAACATGGATAACCCAAAATATATGAGAAAAGGTTAAAGAGTGATGTCTAATTTCATCTCAGTATGGTGTTAAATCACTTAAAAATCAAATGTCAAGTTTGACATTTAAGTGTAGATACACAGTCCGGCAACGATGTGGGGGGTGAAAAATATTTCTAAAACTATGAGAGTTACGTGAATATTGTGTAAATCAAAGTACGAAGGTAGTGCACATTACTAAAATAGTTTTGATTATACAGGGTATTCCAAGAAGTGTGGCGAGTCAAACTTACTTTTTTTTTAATGGAATGCCCTATATTTAGGTAGCTTGGAAGTTTTGTGTTGAAATACTAATCATTATATGGGTCTAACTTCAACTATTTTTGAGATATTAATAATTTTATGCTAAAATGCTGAATTTTAGACGCACAAAATTCTTCGAAAAATGACAGTAGTTATCCTGGTTTGCGGAAAGTTCGTTCCCCACATTTTGTTCCCCACATTTCGTACCCCACATTTCGTTCCGGGGATATTTTGTTTCCCCACATCTCGTACCCG
The DNA here is from genome assembly GCA_940337035.1 of Agriotes lineatus. Lineage (NCBI taxonomy): Eukaryota > Metazoa > Arthropoda > Insecta > Coleoptera > Elateridae > Agriotes > Agriotes lineatus. The sequence goes on from CALNHX010006913.1 coordinate 17,449, forward strand.
GAAACTTCGTTCCCGAGCGAGCTCAATTTGTCTCCTAGATTACACGGTGTTGAAAAACGAGTACAGCGATCGAAATGCAGTTGGAAAAATTAAAGATATTTTAATTAATTTATTTATTATAATAAACTGATAAGAACTATTTACAGTATGTCCCCGGATTGAATTTACAAGAGGAAACTAAATTTTATTTTTAGTTTTAACAAAGCGCATATGCTCTTTGGTTTTACATAAAAATGTTATAGGAATTATAATTCCGGCTTGGTTTGTAGAGAATTTTAAGAAAATTTGCAGTTTTTCAAAAACAAGTCGGCCTTGACGGTTAAGCAAAAATTATTTTCTTTTCAGGTAAACCACCCTTTTTGTTCATGATACGGCAAAATATTACTAAGAAAAGTTGTTCAGAATGAGAAACTATGGCCCTATAAAAAATATTAGGAAGATACGTACTTAGATTTAACCGTCATTTTTAATAAATGCTGTTTATTCTGTTCTTATCATAAATAAATTAATTAAAATATCTTTCATTTTCTAACTGTATTCCGATCGTTGCACTCGTTTTTCAACGCCTTGTAATCTAGGAGACAAATTGAGCTCGCTCGGGAACGAAGTTTCCGGGTACGAGATGTGGGGAGACGAAATATCCCGGGAACGAAATGTGGGGTACGAAATGTGGGGAACCAAATGTGGGGAACGAACTTTCCGTATCCCACTTATCCTCAACCATCGAACTTATAAAATTTTATCGAGACCTATCGCTTTCTAATTCGATTTCTGTTTCACTGGGCTCTCCAAAGTTTATAATCAAATCATCTACCGCTAAATCTAATGCAGGTTCTTTTTCACATCTAATTGCGTGAGTACATAGGTATTTCCATTCATCCACAGAGAATGTTTCAAAAAAGTCATTACACAATTTTTCTATCTCTTTTAAATTACAATTTACATTATCTTGGGCAACATATTGCTTTAAGGAGGCCTACACAAGCTCAATTGAGTTTAAGTCAGGGTGGTACACAGTCGCAGTCTTAATACAGGGTGCCGTTTAGCTGCCAACGTTTTATCTATCTTATAGATTCTATACTTTGGTTTGTGAATTTTTATTAGATTATATACATCCAGGTTTAGCATGGTGACCAGAAACTCCTCGAAGGTACAAAAACTGTAATTAGAAAATTGCACCCAGTACTGTGGAATGACAAAATATCTAATAAAATAATGTTCTGGAGGCAATGCTGCAAGTTAACAATAATGGACCGCGTAAGGAACACCGATAGACTACCAAAAAAGTATGGGAATGGAAGCCACGCTACAGGAGAAAAAGAGGAAGGCCAAGAAAATCATGGAATGATGGTATAAGGGAAGCTATGCAAAAAAGAAAGTTAGAAGAAGACGATTATGCTGATAGAAAAATGTGGAAACTGAGATGCGGTAGATGACTTAGAAGTTGTAACCAAACCGCTATACAGTATCCCCGGATAGGTGAAACGACTTTTGTAAAAAGTAAAAAATTCTCGATTTAAATTTTAATTTTTTTGGGTTCATCCCCGCTTGTTTAAAAGCGAATTTCTAATCTAACATAATTTCAGTTTTGAAAAATCAAGTATGCCTTGGAAATTTTCAAAAAATCAAATTTTCTGTAGAGTAACACACCTTTTATGTGGCGACTACGACAAAAAGTTATTAAGAAAAATTGTTTAAAATCAACATTTAGGCCGCTATACCAAATTTAAAAATCCTCGGCCATGGGAAAACAAATATTTTTAACCAAGTTTTTTTTATTTATAATAAAAAAAGTTATGTTAAAAGTAAAATTCTTTGTTTTAAGAAATAATCATAAAAGAAAATGTGTGAGATCAGAGTTGGCAGAGGATTTTGAAATTTGGTATAGGGGCCTAAATGTTGATTCTAAATAACTTTTCTTAATAACTTTTTGTCGTATTTGCCACATAAAAGGCACTTGACTCTTCTGATAAATAGGTTTTTTGAAAATTTCCAAGGCATACTTGATTTTTCAAACCTGAAATTGTTAGAAATTCGGCTTTAACCAAGCAGAGCTGAACTCCAAAAAATTAAAATTTAAATCGAGAATTTTTTACTTTTTACAAGAGTCGCTTCATCTATACGGGGACACACTGTATATATACATTAAAATAACATGGATAAGTTAAACAAGATGTTGAAAATGAATTTTAAACTTCAAAAAAATTTGCCAGTTCAATGTTAACAAAAAGCATGCTACAGATTAGGCATCAGCAAAATTCTAAGTAGGACTTTAACCATATGACCACAACAATTGGTGTCTAAGGTACCTGGTACTTCGTATGCCTTGTCGTTGTCCATTACAAACAAACAATAAACAGATTTGGCAAGTTTCGTTATCTTATAGTGTACATCACCCACGTTAACTACTGTTCCTAGAGCTATAGCCCAGTCAAATGTTACACAAAAAATGCATGAACTAACATTAAATGGGGTATTAATAATTTTTGGAGAGGTGTTTCGGACCATTACTGGGACTACAAATCCAGATTTGCAACCCTCAAATACCTGTGCTCGCTGAATGGCGGTCGAAAAACAGTGATTTTTTCGGACTTTTTTCAATTTTTTGACAAGATCTCGTAAACTATGCGTTTGTTGGAAACAATATTCTATAGCTTTCATAAAGTAAATTAAATTTCCTACAAAATAAGATTAAAAGCGTTTTTGTAAGTTATATAGTTACCGAGGTACGGCTTTTCAAAGATTGACCTGTTTTTCAAATAGTGAACATTTTAAGTTTTCTTCATGTTTCGAGTTAGGATACCGGCAAAATGACACGTCCTACAGAAAAGTCAAGAGCATGAAAGTTGTAGGGAATTTAATAAGCTTTAATTTGAGCCAAGGCTCTTGTAGCTCAGATAGTCTCGTCAGAAATTACAAAAAACAAAAAGATGAAAAAAATGCTTTTTTGGTTGAAAGTTAAGTAACATCGTTTCCTTCAACAACACCTTAATTAATGTTTTTTCATCACATGTTGGCGGAAAATGTCGTATAACTAAGTTGAGAAAGTTTACAGTGGTTTTTATAGTCATTGAAGAACTTTTTAAAAGGGCCAGCTCATCTCAGACATCTACCTCCAGAAAGGCAGAAGAGGGGAGCCAGAGGTCCAATATTCATCTACATCGTTCACCACCGAGACCTCTAATTACTCTCCTGGGGTAATTATGTTTCTTCACTCATTTAGCGGGTGCGACACGACCTCTGTCCCTTTCTGGCAGGGGAAAACCAAATTTGTCAACACCTTCCCCAAGAACCCAGCACTATTTAGGCAAGCAGAAGTCTTCCTCCGCCCAGATGTGAGTCACGATGAAATAGCTGCAGCTGGAGAGAAGTGCCTCGTCGCAGTATATGGAGGAGAGACTGACACCACCCTCAACGACCTGAGATACCTCCAGTTCGTCAGGTCAGCAGCTACAGCCAAAGTCAACCTCTCCCGTTTGAATCGCATGTTTGCCACCAACCACAGATGCTGCAAAACATCATGCTTATCGTGTGTATCACCAGGTAGGACTTTGTACATTTCCTATCATTATTTTCTTAAATTTCTTCTTGTTCACTTACACACTCTCATTGTACACAATGTGTGTGCTTTGAAATATGATACATAACGAATTTTCATTATATTCTTTCGCAGGTACAAAAGTGGTTGGGGGTGGAGAAAAACCCCACGGATTGGGGGTGGAAGTTAGACAAGTTGGGGCTTACTCCAATCACAATGGAAGTTGAACCAGCACCTCAAACCCTTCTGCAACTGATCTCGTGCAAGTGCAAGATGGGCTGCGCTGGGGATGCAGCTGCCGAAAGGTGGGCTGAAATGCTCAGTTTTGTGTACTTTCTGCAGGGGGAAATCCTGCCGCAATGTGCCCACACTCCAGGCTGACAGTTCTTCAAGTGAGGATGAAGACATCTCCCCGCCCTCGGCTTCACTGTCCCAGGTCCCCCAGATGCCATACCATCCCATACCCGGAACCTCACAAATGTGGGTTTAAATGTACCTGTTAGTTAAAATGTAAATACACTTTTATGAAATATTCTGCTTAAATATTTTTTCTGGCAAAATCCCATCATCCACAGAATGTAATTTTGGTTATAATACTCAACTTTCAACTAAAAAAAGCTTTTTTCTACTCCTGTACCTAAAATGCCATTTAATATACTAACATACACGTCGCTAAGTGACCTTTTAATCATGCCTTTATAACCTATGACTAAAGAGCCTCTTAGTCATGAGCTGAAGTTGGCAACGATGTTTTAATCATGGGGTGAAGTTAGGTTCAAATAGTATTTGCTTTATTAGCCACAGCCAAAACTAAAATCAAGTTAGTTTTCAATTTTGAAAAGTCAACTTTGACGTTTGTCAAGCATAATTTAACCTAACATAATTTTCAAAATCCTAATGAAATAATGTTATATTGTCTAAATTTGCGGTCGTAGAAAAAGTATAGTATGCAACTCGTTTTATAAACTTATTAGTCACTCATTTTATTAAACATTCGCTCCGCTGCGCTTCGCTCGTGATTAATAAAACTCGTGACTAAAATGACGTTTATAAAACTTGATACATAATATACTATTATCTACTAGCAACATGATATTGTACATTTTCGTCATAGAAACAAAATAAGAAAAGCTACTCATAACTCCCAAGGGACTTGTCAAATTATTTCTCCTTCAAACTCATGGTAACAATGCAACTACAATTAACGTCTTAGCAACCATACAATGAGGCAATCCTTGATGTTACTTACATATTCTAATTATAAATGTCATTATGACATTTTGAAATTTCATACTATTTTTACGAATAATCTAGTAGATAAAATATTGTATGCACCACGGGAGATATTCATGTTCTTTACCTTCGGTTGACTTACAGACCTCGGGCCAGAGGCCCTCAGTCTGTAACACATGTCAACCTCAGGGAAAAAACATATTCATATCTCCCTTAATGCATAAATATCTATTTTTTCATTTTGTCGTTTTTTGTCATTTCTGACGAGACTATCTGGGATACAAGAATCAGCCTTAGCTCAAACTAAAGCTTATTAAATTCCCTACAACTTTTATGCTCTTGACTTTTCTGTAGGACGTGTGATTTTGCAGGTATCCCAACTCGAAACATGAAGAAAACTTAAAATTTTCACTGTTTGAAAAAAAAATCAATCTTTGAAAAGCCGTATCTCGTTAACTATACAACTCACAAAAACAATTTTGATCTCATTTTGTAGAAAATTTAATTTACTTTAAAAAATCTGTGAAATATTTTTTCCAACAAACGCATAGTTTAGGAGATCTTGTCAAAAAACGGAGAAGAGTCCGAAAAATTCGCTGTTTTTTGACCGCCATTCAGCGAGCACATGTTTCTGAGGGTTGCAAATCTGGATTTGTAGTCCCAGTAATGGTCCGAAACACCCCTCCAAAAATTATTAATACCCCATTTAATGTAAGTTCCGATGTAACATTTGACTGGGCTACTAGTAATATAGGTGGCATTGAAATTTCACAACATTTTTTTTTGACGACTGACATCGAAAGTAGATTTTTCTCACTGTCATTTGACAACAGAAAGTTGACATTTGCCGCTGAGCGTGCGTTTTCATCTTTTTGCCGCTCGCCGAGCGTTTTGGGTTTCCGCGTGAACAAAATAGGTAGCCACGTCCGAATGTTTCCTTGACAACGCCCGTCATTTGTGGAAATAATCGCGTCACATGTCATATAGACGGCGCGAGTAATGTTAACTTGATTGTCAATTAATTTTTGCGATAAAACGAAATTTGATATTTTCCTTTAATAATATGCTCAGTCGTCAAAAAAATAGTATGTATGTTTCGAGCTAAAAGTGCGCTTGCCGCTTTTGCATGATTGCTGGTTTCGACTTCGTCTCAACCAGCAATATTCATGCGCAAGCGGCAAGAATGCACTTTCAGCTCTTAACATACAATATACTATTTTGTACAAAGGTACAAATTTAGGTTAGCTGCAGTTTAAGATTTGTGTGTACTTAGTACAAACATTCCTGTGTAATGTAAAAAAATGTGTGTAGACCGTAACAAGAGGGTTAATTTTTCTTTCTTTCCTATATTACTGGCTCTAGGAACGGTAGTTCAAAGTGGGCGACGTACACTACAAGATTACCAACAAGTTTTATTGTTTTCAATGTATCCCGCGATCAAGTTTATTTTTGATCTCTGTATTATACACTTCCGATTTATTGTGCATTTAGCTCAAATAAGATTAACTATTTAATGTCAATATGATAGTTGTCAAACACTAGCAGTTCCGATTTTCACAGGGGGCAAAGCTAGATTTGTTAAGCTATATTGCATCATCTGTCATATAATAGTATATTGTATGTTAAGAGCTGAAAGTGCATTCTTGCCGCTTGCGCTTCGCCTCAACCAGCAATCATGCAAAAGCAGCATGCGCACTTTTAGCTCGAAACATACATACTATTTTTTCGACGACTGAGCATGTTATTACGTCCAAAATAATCATATTTCATTTCAGTGAAAAAAATTTATTGACAATCAATTTAAAATTACTCGCGTAGTCTATGCCATGTGATGCGGTTACTTAAACAAATGACGGGCGTTGTCAAGGAAACATTCGAACGTGCCCACCTATTTTGCTCACGCGGAAACCCAAAACCCTCGGCAAACAGCAGTGATTAAAACGCACGCTCGCGACGAATGTCAACTTTCTGTTGTCAAATGACAGTTAGAAAAATTTACTTTCGATGTCAGCCGTCGAAAAATGTATTTGACTAAAGTACCTACCTAAACAAGAATATTTAAATCTCTCATTTGTGTCATAATCTAATGAATGCGTCTAGCTTTAGTGGTTCACTTTTTCTGGTATTGCAGCAGTTTTAAAAAATAGCAACTACACTGGGTAGTTGGCTACGTACCTGAAAAATATTTCCCCATTTCCCTGCATCAAACGGATGCAGCTTTTCCAAACCAAAAAAACGTACATTATACTCAGATCTGTAAATGATTGGCCACTGTTGTTCTGTTATGTTCAAGTATAAATTGGTTCTGCAACACAATTATTACATTATTTTAACGTTTGGAAAGTATGTGGACATTACTGCTTACTCCATTGTTATTTGGGTAAGTACATTATTGTTGCAAGTGTAAAACGCAAAATTTCGTTTATTCATGACCGTTTCCCGCTTTCATTTATTGATTACGCATTCACTCCCTCACATCGGCAAATCCGCGGTGCTTGAATACACCCCCACACAAACGAGTTGATGTTTGCATCATTACTTTTGTTTACGTGTTAGCTAGAAGAGCTGCTGCAAATTTGGTTAAAAATAAAATGTTATTTAACCCATCTTGGCCAAACGATTTTGTACAAAATACTGAAAGTAGTTCAGTAAATTGCCACTGACAGCTCTGCTGATGTCAAAATTTAAATTTGTTTGGTTGTTGAATTGGCAATTTTCCAGTTGCAAATTTTTCATATAAAACCAGTATGGAAACTGATAAAATATTACAGTCAGAGTAAGTATTTTTATTTATCTTTTTGTGTTGCGTACAGAAATCTATCTCGCAATGAACAAACCTGTTTCATTTCAGGAACTTTCTACCTGTTATTAAAGAATACGAGACTGCAATAGATACCTTAACAACACAGTTAGAGTTCTACGCAGTAAGTATTTATGTTGTTACAATAAGTGAAGTAAATTAGTGTTACTTTTAGATAGAACAAGAAAACTTACGAAAAGAAATCACTACACTAATTACAGAAAACAAACTTCTAGCAAAAACAGTACATGAATTATTAGAATCTCAATCAAATGCACATCTCGATGTTGAAGAAAAGGATTTTGACAGAGAATTAGTGCAAAATTTAAAGAATCAATTAAGTCTAACATTAAAGGTAGGTAACACAAAACCGAGTGATTGTGGGGAATATTTAGGTATTTAACCTTCAAGTACTAACGTGTCTGTTGTGGTGCATTAGTACTAACGTGACGTCTCAGAGACGGGCATATATTTATTTATGAATTTATTACTAATTTTTTTTTAAAACAAAGTACTATGCAATGATGTATCAAGCATATTTTAATCACATAAAAAATAGAAATTCATAAAAATATTAGCATTTACAGAGTCAAATAGGAAACCGTGTTTAAATTTGTAGGTGTTAACTTAATTACAGAAAAAAGCAATTTTCAATATTTTTTTTTATTATCAGCAAACATATTTCAACAGACAATGGTATTCTAACACAACTTAACTAAAAAAACAGTGAGAAAAAAAAATACGTATAAAATTTCACACCACCCTAAAACTATACAGAATTAGTGCAAGATGAACACATTAGGGTCACTAAGTATAGCAGAATTTTCATCAATATTAGGTTCTCCGTTACTGTCCTCACTGTCTAATTCATTATACTACTGGAACACTTGCTGCTCAAGCACCAAGCTGTTGATCTAACCGTATTTGAGCAAGTTGGTTTTTGACCCATCATGCAAAAATAGTAGCGTGCATACTAACGTGACGTCTCTGAGACGGAATTTATTTTTAAATACAAATAACTTCCGCACAAAACATCCCACCGCAGCGAAATTTTAAAAACTGAGTTATTTTTAGGTAGTTTGAAATTAGATGAAAGATCAACCATACATCTTAACTGGAGGAGGAAATATAACACACGCGTCGAACATTTCCGTCTCTCAGACGTCACGTTAGTACTTAAGGGTTAAGAAAATTTGACATAAAAATTATTCTTTTACATGTTATTTTTCCATTAGGGAAAAGGTACCAGGGCATGTAATGCTAAAATCAATTCCATACATTTTCTACTTAGTTTTAAGTATAAGTTAATTGAAATTAACCCATTTGTAGCTACTGATGCGTTTACTACTCAACACCTACAAATATACCTGCATATTTTTGTGTATGAAAAATTATTCAATTTTTACAGTTTTGCATATTTAACAAAATTCTTTGTACCCATTAACATTAACATAAAGTACGTTTTTTTTCTATAATAACTGTCAAAGTGTTAGAATGTTGGTAGATATGTGATTAAAACGCTAGGAAATTTTTATACCTCGTGTTGGTAGAACGTTTTCAAAATTATGGTTATGTGTCAATTTTGAATGTCAAAGTTTCTTAATTTGAACTCTTGACAAATTTCTTTTTTTAACATGGAATCATCATCACCATCAATAAAATCAGATAAAAAAGAAAACCAAGAAATATTTTAAATGCAAAAATGAAGCAACTGATATTAAATTATGACATATCTGTCAAAGTGACAATCATTTTTTTAGTGGAAGAAAAGAACTAAAAATCTATGTACTAGGGTAATAGTCGACCCGGGTGTAGTTTCAGGACCCGGGTACCCAACTAGTAAATTATGTAATTTCCAAGAAGTCATCCTTTTTCGGAGAAGATGATAAAAATAATAGCAATAAGCGCTAGAAAAAACATAACCATGCAGTAATAACAAGAATGGGATGGGGTGATCCCATACCACACTAATGTTTTTTGTTTCATATAAGGAAGGCAATAAATCCGCTTCACGGAAATATTCTAACCCGTCAATAGTACCATTAATTTGCGTCAGTATTGGGATGAAGTAACAATAAACATCCTGTGTGTGATGTTGATTGATGCTGCTACCAATTTCGGACACAAAAGTCACGTACTTGAATTTGATAACACTTGTAAGTGCGAAAATACTTACGAATAACAGACGACTTGCAGTTGAATTGGCGAGTAGGTCTATTTCAATTTAGTTCAATTTAAAACTCGCGGCGTAAAAGAAAGCAATTTTTAGTTACTTCAGATGTTCAGATGTACAAGTGTGTCCCAAATTGGACACTTTTGATAGGAAACATTCATTTCTAGAGGAGATAGTAAAAAACTAACTTACATGTTACGGGCTCATTTTTTGTGTAAAAATGAATGACGAAAACCGCACATCGATATCTTGATCTCTTTAAAAGATACAGGGTGATTTTCAATTTGGTGCATTTTTGACTCACCCCCGTAACTTGCTTATTTGTGAATATTTTGTGTTTCTGCAAAAACATTCTTAAGGCACTTTTTTAAAAGGAATCAAATGGTATGCTTAGTGTTTTTGTAAAACAAATGGCGGGGAAGCTGTGACATAAACTTTTGTTTTTACTTATGGTAAATAAAAATAGAATAAGGAAGTTACGGGGGTAAGTCAAAAATACACCAAATTGAAAATCACCCTGTATCTTTTAAAGCGATCAAGATATCGATGTGCGGTTTTCGCCATTCATTTTTACACAAAAAACGAGCCCGTAATGTTATGTAGTGATAATATTTGTATTTACCGCGCGTATATAGTACAGGGTTCTAACCATACGGGGCGTTATACGAATGCGCAAGTACGTTCACGACGATTCATTCTGTATCCGGCTAGCAAACTGTCAATACTACTGTATGAATGTATGTATAACTTAGGGCTAACTTTATAATAAATGAGTTAAACCGTTATTACACGTAACATGTAAGTTAGTTTTTTACTATCTCTAGAAATGAATGTTTCCTATCAAAAGTGTCCAATTTGGCACATACTGTACACTAACATTTTTGTTATATATTTCGGGTACCCGGGGGTACCCGGGTACTGCTTTCGGGTACCCGGGTTTGATTTTAGACCGGGTACGACATCCCTTCTATGTACCAACATTATTAAAACTAGGGACCCTGCAGGAATGCAACTTATCCCCTAGAAAGTTGACCTTGAAAATTATAGGAAAAAAATGTACTTACTTTATATCTAATTCGAGTTTTTCAAAAGTACCTACTATAGGTACACAGAATGCTTAAAATAAGAATCAATAAATGCATTTTTGGCTCTAACACAATCTTTGAAAATACATGCATGTTGTATACACATCACTGGTGAAACAGAGAACATGAACACTTATTCTTTTCAAGACTCAGCAGCAAAAATGTGCTGATATTTATGGACCGTTCTTTTATAGCTATATTGTTGCTTAACTGCTCACAACTTCTTCAATATTTGCAAAATTGTTCTTTTGCAGAATTCTCAATTAATCTTATTCCTGTTTGTGCCATAAAATAAAACAGGCCACCCATAACATATGGCTTATTGCATTTTTAGTTACAGCCTGATGTCGTTACCAGTGAGGGAACCTAAACATTAAGATTCACTATTTCATTCTTTTTAGAGGTGTAGCTCCCTTAAGATGCATTTTCAGACTTAGATTTATGGGAACTGCTTGTCTTATTTCGATAAGCACTATCACCCCTTAAAGTTTGTTATCTTTTTGAACACCACTGGTGGTGCTATGAGTATTTTACGGTGCTGAAGTAGCTAATTTCAATCTTTACGTTTGCTTTTCTTGAAAACTACTGCACTTAGCAATTCCAAGCAAGAATACCTGTATATGTAGAAAAGTTCTACCTTTTCAGACGTCTAACGAGAATTGACTAAAATGTTGAACTAATTAAATAAAATCCCTGTTTTTTTATTAGCCTGCTCAGTGCTCTAGCGTCTTTAAAATGCATTTCCGGCCCTCTGTTCACAGGAACTTTTTGTCTTACTTTGATGAGTAGGTACTACTTACCAGCACCCAAAAGTTTTTTTTATTAACACCTTATAGAATTATGAGACAGGAAGCTACGAAAATCTTCAAAAATAGAAAGAATGAATTACCTAACCAGCAGAGGACGTAAAATGAGATAGTAGAAATAATAGCTTAAATGAAATCTACCAGAAATTCAAAAACAAAAGAAAACATTAGAATAAAGGTAAGAAGACTAAAGTATGAAGGAGAGATCAAGCAGCTACAATGGAGAAGAAGGAAATTATATTTGGAATACACATTTTTTAGCAAACTACTGAATGAAAAAACTTGAATCCTGTCAATCAAGAAGCCGAAATGACACAAGAACAAGATAGTAACCTACCTACTAAAGAAGAATTTGAAGAAGCAACAAACATTAAAAAAGGGAAAAACCCTATAATTGACCTAAGCAATAATTGGAGAACTAAAATTTTCAAGGAATGAAATTTTACAAATCAATAAAGAATCTCCGAATAATAGAAAAAGTGCAGAAGAGTGCAAATATGGTGTTACAGTGCCAATACTAAAGAAAGAAGGGATCGAAAGACCAGCCAACTATAAAGTACACTGCTTAACAATAGCTCACATCAATAATATAGAAATTACTAACAGAACATGCAAAGAAAATTAGTGATAACTACAATTTTAACAGAAACCGTGAGGATAAAAACATGAAACCTCAAAAAAAATAAACATGTAGGTAATGCTGGGAACTAGATAAAAACATAAAAATGATCACAATATGGAAACTAAGAGAAAAAAGGAAATTAAGAAAAGATAGCGGATTGAAGTGACCGAAAACTTAAGTATGATGGGCATCAAAAACTGGGAAAGACAGGTGAAGATAAAAATGAACGGAAGAAAGTAGTGAAAACTGCCAAACCACACAAAAAGTTACGGTGAAATAACTGTGTACAACAATAGGATTAAGGGAGCCCTAGACGGCATAATATCCCCATGAGGAAGCAGTCAAGTCGTTTATATGTGTGAAAGATGCACCTAACATGCATTTAATATAATTTCAACAAATACTATGAAGATGAAAACATAAAACCTCAAAAAATAGAATGGTTCAGACATGTAATGCTAGGAAGTAGCAATAGAACTATAAAAATTATCACAGTATGGGAACCAACAGAAACAAGCGAAAGAGGTAAATTAAGGAAAAGATAGTGTAATGAAGTGACCGAGGACTTGAGGATGATGGGCATCAAAAATTGGAAAAGAAAGGTGTAAGATAAAAGGGAATGGAAAAAAATAGTGAAAATTGCCAAACAACACAAGAAGTTACGGAGGAATAATTTTAAAAAAACACAGGGATTAAGGGAGCTTTAGGCAGCATAAATTCCCACGATGACGCAATCAAGTTGTAAAATTCGTCACACAGTAGCGATTTATATGTCTGAAAGGTGTAAGATACATTTTTTATACAAACAATTTTAACAGGTAGTTACCATGAGAAATAAAACATGAAAGGTTAAATAATAAAATGGTTCATACGTATAATAGCTAGGAACTAGCAACAGAACTATAAAAATTATCACAATATGGAAACTAACAGAAATAGGAGCAAGAGGGAAACCAAGGAAAAGACAGTGGAATGAAGTGACCAAGAGCTTGAAGAAGATGGACATCAAAAACTGGAAAAGAAACCTCAAATAAATAAAATGGTTCAAACATGTAATGCTAGGAACTAGATGGAACCATAAAAATGATCACAGTATGGAAACCAACAGAAACAGGAGAAAGAGGGAAACCAAGGAAAAGATAGTGGAATGAAGTGACCGAGAGCTTGAAGATGATGGACATCATAAAACGGGAAAAGAGACCTCAAATAAATAAAATGGTTCAAACATGTAATGCTAGGAAATAGATGGAACCATAAAAATTATCACTGTATGGAAACCAACAGAAACAGGAGAAAGAGGGAAACCAAGGAAAAGATAGTGGAATGAAGTGACAGAGAGCTTGAAGATGATGGACATCATAAAACGGGAAAAGAGACCTCAAATAAATAAAATGGTTCAAAGATGTAATGCTAGGAAATAGATGGAACCATAAAAATGATCACAGTATGGAAACCAACAGAAACAGGAGAAAGAGGGAAACCAAGAAAAAGACAGTGGAATGAAGTGACCGAGAGTTTGAAGATGATGGACATCATAAAACTGGAAAAGAAACCTCAAATAAATAAAATGGTTAAAACATGTAATGCTAGGAACTAGATGAAACCATAAAAATGATCACAGTATGGAAACCAACAGAAAGAGGGAAACCAAGGAAAAGATAGTGGAATGAAGTGACCGAAGATTTAAGGATGATTTTCATAAAAAACTGGGAAAGAAAGGTGGAAGATAAAAATGAACGGAAGAAAATAGTGAAAACTGCCAAACCACACAAGAAATTATGGAGAAACAATTGAGTATTTGCAAGTGACGTCACAAGCTCCGTCGTAACCCTAACAGCTGATCGTGGACAAGCAACGATAACTTTCTTATGGAAACTTTCCATAAATTCTAATTTTATAAGTTTTGTGTCCATTGTACTGAGTTTTTTTAATACAGCAGTGCAGTTTATGTGTTGTTTAGTAATTCTGTTAACAAATAAAGGCAGCACTCCATTTGTATTACAACTTTTGGTGGTGATGTAGGAATCAATGACCACCGACAAGTGGTTTAAATTTTTGTATTCCGGGTTAAAATACTCTTTTTGGGTGAAACTTGAAGAAAGTTGTGGACTTGTAAAATAGTTTAATGAACGGTCTCTAGTTTAATCCAAAAGTTGGTTAAGTAACATATTTGACAGTGAATAAAAACATAACCTAGAATCCGACAAAAATGTCAAAATGTTGTGCTGTGTTTGGGTGTTCAAATAGAAGTAACCGAGAGAAGGAAAAGACATATTTTGCATTTCCTAGTGTGCGAGAAAAAAGAGGTCGAGATATTCCTGAGGGCATAAAAAAGAGAGTTGTGGGTAGAGGCCCTCCGAAGATTTGATTTGCTTTATTTTGTTCACTTTTTAACAGGTAGTGCATTTCTATTATCAAAACATCTCTATTGATCAATTGGTAGCAATTTGGAATTTCCAGGAAGACCGGTGGCATCTGTTGGTTGAATTAATCCAGACTACTAACACAAAAACTTGATATGCATCTAGTATGACAGCCATATCTCGGGCACGAAGCAGGCACAGTAGGCAAATTAAGCACTTAAAATTATACATTTATTTAAAAATTAAGTCAAAAATACTTCAACCTCCCAGATAGTTCACTCACACTCCATAAAATCATTAACTTAATTACTTATAAACTAAACTACACTTATAACATCTAAAAAGTCATCGATTTTTGCCTAAAAAATCGAAAAATCACCACAAGGCTCTTAACAAACCATACAAAGGTTGTCCTCGATTAGCTGTTGCTGGGCGGAGCTATGACGTCACTGTGACGTACTTGAAAAAAAACTAATTGTAAAAAACATAAGGATTAAGGAAGCCCTAGGCGGCATAATATCCCCAAGGGGATGGTTGTAAAATCCATCACAGAGTAGTGATAGTAGGTAACATGTATTTTTATACAAACAATTTTAACAGAGGTACCGCATGAGGATGAAAACATTGTCAATACGTTTTACCAAGGATGTGCATACATTTTTTTTTTAATTTGACTAACAGTCTTGGTTGGTTAATTATTATTAATTATGCTAGAAGTACCCGATGCTTTGTAATTTTTTTTCTAATCCTCTTGGTCACCTTTAAATAGGTTAGATATAAAAACGAAATATAATTTTAGAATTTGATTAATACAGTAATTGATATATTCTGTTATTATATACATATTCTTTAAATTTTAGTAGCACATTATGATACCTATAGGTGCTGTCTATTCGTTCATTTTGCTCAAAATTTGACGTTGCTATAATTCCGTAGTCTTTATTTTGAACTTTTGAAAGAAGTCATAAACACTAACTTCCTGCCGAACTATTTCAATTAAACGACATTTCTACAGCAGCACATTTTAGGAAAAAGACATTGTAGTTCAATTATGGCAAACTGCTCTAAAAAATGTTGATCATCTTGAAGAAGAGTTGAAGTTATTTGAAGGAAGGACGCATGGCTATTTTTCCAAGTCGGAAGTTCTTAAAGTTGGTATAAAAACAATGAGTTTTTCGTCAGTAATCTGTATAACTATGTATATTTTAGATGAAGCAAAAATATGAACATCAAATAAAAGAGTTGGAGGAACAGTTAATTCAGTGCCAGTCAAAGCTCGGTGTGATGACAAAAGCCTCGGCAAAAAATCTTGAAAATAAAAATCAAGACCTGGAAAAAGCACTGGCAGGTCAAAAAAATACTGTCACGTTAGTGGAACATTTGGAGGGTGAAGTGAATCAGCTTCAGAATAAAGTAAGACAAATCATGGAATTAAGAGACGAATTGCAGAAAACGTTGGATTCAAAAACAGATCTCATAGAAGAATTAAAAATTAAGGACATTCAAGCTCGTGCTAAGGTTACTGAAGCAGTACAGGTCGTTGAAGCAGCATTTTTTGAAAAAGATGCAGCTCTTTTAAGAGAAAATGACGCTAAAGGTAGTTGTGGATCAAACATCAAATTATTATAATTTTATATATTAAAAAAATAACATCGAGTAGGCACATTATTTTGATTATTACACACAACTGTCACATGACTAATATCATCCAATGAGGACCATGCATTTTTTGAAAATCAGCCAATCCCAAACTGATTAACTGATAAGCGCCCTCGGGATGCTTATCAAGCGATAAGTGCTGATTATCGACCACGTAGATGGTGTCATAATTAGAAATAGAAATGCAATTTGAGTTTTTTGCCATTATTAGATCAATTTTAAATCAATTCGTAAACCGGTTTTGTGTAATAATCTTCAAAATATAAACGCTGGCAACATACATATAATTTTGCCCGTGTCGAGAGTCATCGTTCTGGTTGCCCTTAGAAAACTGCCTTCGGGACAGTTTTATTGCAACCAGCACTCGACCCTTGGCGTGTGCAAAATTATCGGTAAGTATGTCTCGCCCTTATTATATTACTATTGAACATTTTTTAAATTCTTCTTTAAATAAAACATTATTTATATTTGCACATATTATCTTTATTAAAATTTCAGATGAAGTTGTCAAAATATCCAAGACGTTGTCAGAAATTATTGATGAAGCTGGTGCCAAATTAAAGAGCGAAACTGAAAAGATGAAACAACAATGTGCTGCTAAAATATTGGAAACACAGCGAAGTATGGAAAACCTCAAAGAAGAATTGGTTGCCAAAGATAATGAGATAGAAAAACATGTCAGAGAATGTAAATTGCTAGAAGAAGAACTGCAACGAATTAAAAGTGGAAATATTTTTATTGACGACAGTAAAGACACCAAATTATTAACTTTGGAAAAAAATGTAGAAGCAACATTCCAAAAATTGGTAAAGTTGCTAGCAACACATTTTATACAAAACTTTGATTTTAGTTCTATTTATTTTGAGTAATTATTTATTGTCTTCTACATCGTAGCCCTCTTTTACCTGTACGTGCCGAAAGATTTCAGATTTTACGTACAGAAGAGTTTAGACTCTTTCTTGTCCATTGCTCATTATTTGGCACTCCTTCAGCTGCTAGCACTCCGTCAATATTTTTTTATCTCCCCTTCGTTCCATGAGTTCCTTGGTCTTTCCTTCGGTAGTTTTTTGTCCAATTCTATTTTCTTTACTCTCTTGTTTTTCTAAGTCATTACCAAGTGCCCCACCATCTTAATTGTTGCCTTTCTATTTCTATTTCTGTAAATCTTGTCTTATCTTGCTATTATGTACTCTATTTTTTCCCCGAATTGCTGCTACTCTCCTGAGGTACCTACTTATCGGCCTTGATCTTACTTTTTAATTTTTTAGTAAGCCCCTAGTGTTCAGGGTCCTTCAAACCAGGACACTTTTCTGTTTATCAGTTTTATGTTTCATACTTCTACTCTAGCTCCTATTTCTGTATTGTATCTTTCTCTGTACTCTTCCAGTTTTAGTGTAGCTATAGCTTTTAATATTTCTAAATCTAAATTCTGTAACTACCTTGTTTGCCAGCAATTCCTTTCTGCCACTCCTCAATTTACCTTCTACCAGGAATAGGTTTGTACCTAATTCATATTCTCTCTTAACTCTGACGTCTTCTATGAGATCCTTGTTTTATATTAGATCAAATTATTATTTAATACAGGCAATTCTTTTCCAGTTATTATCAGAAAGAAAACTTCTGCAAGTAACAGCTGAAAGGGAAAGTATAAAAGCTGATTTAGAGCAAATGGCAAGCTGTTATGAAAATGATATAAAAACAAGGGAAGTAGAGAAGCGCGTGCTAAGACATCAAGTTCAAACCTTAAGGAAGCAATTGAAACATAGCAATGCGAATCTAATTGTAGTGGCAGGTCAAGTCAATAAACTAAATTCAAAGATTAAACTCTTAGATGTAGAAATGAGAGAGAAATTACAGAGGAAGGATATGTAAGATAAGATAATAATAATGTAAATTTTTTTATAACATATTTTCAATCTTTAGAGAGTATCAAGAAATGTTTATTAAGGCGATGGAAAATGTAGAAAATAAAAATAAGACAGTACAAAATGAGATGCAAGCACAGCTTGACCTACACAAGAATTTAAATACTAGATGGAAAAAGGAAATGCAAGAGATAATCGATAAATTTGAAAACCGTATGAAAGAGTTGAAGGAAGTTAATAAAACCCTTCGGAATAAGTTGAAAAATGCAGTTAATGAAACTTTAAAACTAAAACAAAAACAAATCGATATAGGTATACGTTTAAATAATATGGCAAATTTTAACCAAAATAAAGAAAATATAAAATGACAATAAATAATTGTATTTATTTTCAAACCACAATGTAAACTCAAAATTTACTCATCATAATTCAATATTTATGAATCACATAATTATGAAAATCAGCTTATGCATTGCTAAACTAAAAATTATAAGTTTTATCCAAAAATGCAGTGCCCCACCACGTTTTGCTTTACTGTTGTTGACCGATTAAGGGCCGGTTCTACAAACCAAGCGTAAAGTTATATATATATATATACCGATGGGGCCACAATTATATAATAACAGCAATGAGATAACATGAACAAGAAAACAACACGTATTGCTTGAGTAAGAACGAGATAAACATAGTAGTAAATATTCGAGTAGGCATGACGCTTATTTTAATTATGACATAAGTCAACTAAACATGCCTACTAAAATAATTTTATCGTATGGTCATCTTTCTTACTTGAGCATTCTATTTTGTTGTTCATGTTATCTTATTGCTGTTATATTAGTCCAGAGAAATTAGACATTGCTCTTCGGAAAAATTCCCGGAAAGCTGGATTTTGGTATGAGTCTTGATATTGTAGTTCTAAACAAAATGTCAAAAGTCCTCATCGATCCGAGTGCCGCTAAAAATTTTAAGGGGGGGCAAAGGTCACCAAAAACGGTATTTCGTGAATATCTCGTTAACGGTCACTTTTACAGAAAAAATATTAATTATAAAATTTGTAGCTTATAAAATTTCTAACAATAAAGATATCACGACTTTTTTTCGTAAAATTAACCGTTTTGGAGATAATTCGATTTACAGAGTTGTAACGAATAGATGCACTCCTCAATGGCATGTATATCTCATTGGAGTTGCAACATGAAATATTCCAGAATTTCCTTGTTTCAAAGCCCATAAAAATAGAAAGAAACACATATATAGTACACTGTAGTCTAGATAGAGAAGGAATCTGCTCCGAAAAGTTCCCCTCCGTTGTCATAAAACCTCAAGGGACATCTGCTTGCTATTCGTGTAGGAGCATAATAGTATATTATGTTATTAGGAGCAAAAATTATACTTTATTTGGCGTGGTTGGACTGTTTATCTGCCGAGCTTGCGAGGCAGATAATTACAGCCGAGCCACTTAAAGATACTTTTGTTCCGAATAACATATATGCTTTGGAGAGCGTCACCATGACTACACTATAAACAACGTTGTGAACAAAATCCGAAAAAAAAACTTTATCTCGCCAGTCTTGCTTAAATGTAACACCCGATATAAATGACGTCGATACTTGCGACTCCACTGAAGATGTAGATCCATCACGTTGCCTGACTGAATCTATGGAAATAGAGAAGACAGCAGAAGAACAAGAAGAAGAAGAAGAAGATGATGAAGAGGAAAACATACCGATTGAAATAGAGTCTAAAGATGAATATTAATAACTCCTGTTTTGAATCCAAAATTGATTAATGAACAAGTTCATAATAATTTTGTGATGTCCCTTGAGGTTTTATGACAACGGAGGGGAACTTTTCGGAGCACATTTCTTCTCTATCTAGACTACAGTGTACTATATATGTGTTTCTTTCTATTTTTATGGGCTCTGAAACAAGGAAATTCTGGAATATTTCAAATCGCAACTCCAATGAGATATACATGCCATTGAGGAGTGCATCTATTCGTTACAACCCTGTAAATCGAATTATCTCCAAAACGGTTACTTTTACGAATAAAAGTCGTGATATCTTTATTGTTAGAAATTTCATAAGCTACAAATTTGATAGTCAAAATTTTTTTTGTTAAAGTGACCGTTAACGAGATATTCACAAAATACCGTTTTTGGTGACCTTTGCCCCCCCTTAAAATTTTTAGCGGCACTCGGATCGATGAGGACTTTTGACATTTTGTTTAGAACCACAATATCAAGGCTCATACCAAAATCCAGCTTTCCGGGAATTTTTCCGAAGTTTTGCTTTTATTTTGTCTAATTTCTCTGGACTATATACCGTGTGAATAATGTAAGACTATACATTGGCAACTTTATGTTAGCATTAATCAATTTACCCATGCTAGTAACAATTGTCGTTTTTTTCTGTAGTCACTGTGTTGTTATTTTGTTTACAAACACCACGGTAACATTAAGTAAATTCCCTATGTCTAATTTTGCATAATTCAGCCATGTACAGTCTTACATTATTCTCGCTGTAGAATTATGGCCCCTTCCGTATATAATCATTAGACCTTTCTACCCTAAGGTGTAAGGTATAGTGAAATTTGTACCCCAGTAGAAAATGTTATCTCTTTTCATCTTACCCGAACTGAGTGAAACAAAAACCAGAACAACTGATCGTCGTAACTTAAAATAATTAATGACAATTGTCAGTTTGACACTATCAGCATTTCCATTTTCATTTCAAAATGAAAAGAATTTCGGATGAATCTAAAACACTTATTTTAAATATCATAAAATCCTTCGAAAATGAAGAAGGCAATCATCATCGAACAAGTGAAAATGCTTCATAAGCATTAAAACATGCAAAGAGTAGGTACTTTATACAAATTGAAGAAAGAATGGAGAGCTTCCCATAAAGAATTCACAGAAAATATGTTGCAGAAAGTTGCTGTTGCCAAAACTAAACTCAATCCTTGGATGCTAAACTCAAGAAATAATAAGTAGAACAAATAAGGCAAGTAAGGTTTATTATGTTTTAAACAACATAATTATAAATTAAAAAGAAGTAAGCAACGTAACTAAACTAAGAGAGTACAAAGGTGTCTATTATGTGCCTACACTAATATACGCCTCAGAAAGATGGATCATGCAAGACAAAGTGAAAGGAAGGGTAACAGCAGGGGAAATGAAATATTTGAGAAGAATGGTCAGAAAAACGAAACGCGACAGAATTAGAAAGACAGCGATTAGAGAAGAACTGGAAATGCAACCATTAGTAAAAGAAGTGGAGGGAATGTCGTTTGCCTGGTTTGGGCACGTCATGAGAATGGGAAATAAAGAGACCCGAAAAGAATACTGGAACAAGGCCGGAGGAAGACGATATGTAGGAAGGCCTAATGAAACATGGGAAGAAAGAGAAAGAGAAGATGGCACTGGATAGAGGAAAGAACTTAGGTCAACTTAAGAGAATGGCAGCTGATCGTGACCAATACCGTAAGTAGATGAGCAACCCGACGCCATAGGCATGAGGGAAATGGCAAAGAAGAAGAAGAAGACGGATGCTAAACCATATTCGTGACATTATATATAAAATGTACGCTGACCGAAAACCAGTCAATACAAAAAAGGGTTTCATGGACCAACTGTAATACAATACTGCCTTTTGCCTATTGGACAACTTTCAGAAGAGGCCGAATAGGCAATTCCGGTCTTATCGTTTATCCAAATCCAGAAAGTTTTCCAGAAAGTCGTGTAATGTTGATGTCCTTAACAGGCTTCTCTTGACATTAGATCCTCTTTTAACTGGAATAAGACCTACCCCAAGAAAAACCACTAAGCCTTTTTTTAAGAGACTTTAGGACTATGTTACCTTTTGAAGCTTCAATTACAGAAGCTGACAGTGAACCCGAAGAAGTATCATTTTCAAGTGAAGGAGAAGCAAGTTATGATTGAGAATACCGACAAACTTCTAATTCTGGTGAAAATTATACTTAAATTAGATGTAAATACAAATAAATATAAACTCAGAAAAACATTATTATTATTTTAAAAGTAGGCTATCCTTTCATTACAAATAAAATAAAAAGTGTTATCATTAAATGAAAATTTGTTCAAATTAGAGCTAATTGCTCTAACTTGATTATAAATTGGAGTTGAAACTATTAAATAGAAACTTTTTAATATATTATTTCTTAATTAGTAGAAAAAATGCGCATCTCCCCTAAAAAAATTACCTATTTCGTTATTATTGAGGTATTTGCTCCAGAAGTATGCTTTCTGTCACCAGCAACTTTTTAAATTTTTATATTACACTACCACCAACCACACAAAAACCCCGGAAAATATGTGAACTAAATCTAAAAATCCAGTAAGGGGAACTAGAGAACCAATAAAAAGCAAGCTTTGCGGAGAGGTACATTCAAACAAAAAATGAAACGATAAAGAAGCTGACCTGCGGTTAATTAATTAAAATAATTAATGGTAGTAAAAGAATCGCAGATCAAGCCCCTTAAAGTTCTTAGTACACGGAAGCTCTAAAAATCTTCACTTACCGCGATGGCCGAACTAACTCAAATTCGGCGATATGGTCGTGGGTTCAAACCACCAGTTGTGTACCCTGCAGTCTTCAAAAGAAAGGATATGGGCGCCAGAAATAAGATAATTTCGAATAATTTAAATAAACTACAAATGACTATAGCGTTTATTTAATAACTACTGAATAATCTGTAGTATGGTAATTCAATAATAAACAATCAAAACAATTTGATCACAAATAATGTCATAGTAGAGCTGTGTAAATTAAATGAAGGTTGCGACATGCACCAAGAAATTCCTTTTGGGTTATTCAATTAATTGCAACCACAAATAAATCGAGTGGTATGCATACCGCTGTCATTTAAAAAAAACCTTTCTGTTCAGGCTATTGAAAGCAAAAAGCGTGAATGCTCCTTTTACAAAGGTTCAATTACACACATAAATTGTAGCTTTAAATATTAATTGTAATTAAATACACGCATTAAGCTTCGAGTATTAAAATAGATTGACTGTATGAAATTAAACTTTATAGGTTAATAACAACGGAAAGTACAAATTTAAACTGCCCGAATCTGCTTAAAAGCAGGAAGACCGTCCACTTTTAAAGTAGTATAACACCAAGAATCACTAACCTCCGACGCCCAAGGCTGCTGTTAACCAAAGGCTGGCCAGGAGTTGCTATACCCGGGGGAGCAAACGCCGGGGATGCGTCCGTAATTGCAGAAAAGCCATTCACAAGCCGCAGGAGCTAGGTAGGACGTTAGCAGGTGTTGAAAATTAAATCGGACGGCAACCTTACTTCCAAGATTAAATTTTCGGGTAAAACTGTCAATTAAGAGCTAAAGAAATGCAATTAATAGGAGAATAACGAACAGAAAAACGCCATCGTACCTGATTATAGTCAGCCCTTCAAAATTAATCGTCATGGCGTAATAAAGCACGAAGGGGACCTTTTTAGAAGCAAGTTACTTCGTCGAGGTACAGGAAAAGAATCCTCGCGCATTCGGCCAACTAACAAAAACAGCAGAACGCTGCGACCTCGCGATAAGCCAGCGAATGTTTTTGGGGCTTTCCAGAATCGGTACAAAAAGAGTGCACTGGTAAATTGAAATATTTCGTAACACAATTGATTATTATGCGAAGACAATATACAGGCTGGTCCTGAAATAATTGCTATGTGGAGAAAACATTCGAGCAAAGCCGAAAAATGGTTTCAAAAACATAAACGTCACTTCGCGATTGCTGCTATTGCGTCAGATAGAAGTGTTTAATTTCCAGTTTATTTTAGTGCTGTTGTTCATTAGTTTTTGTTCTTTGTTAATTTTTGTTAGGTAGTAGTGCTTTTCTTTGTTCATTCTATTATTGTTTACCTATTCGTCGTTTAATTTTGGGCGGCTTGGTTATATAACATCAAATCGTAAGTATTAAATGCTTTTTAAAATTCTACCTTAAATTGCAGTTATATATTTATGTAATACTAAATTCCTTTTTACATAGGATTACAATGAGCTATAAAGCAGGACAGCTTGTACATTCAGAAATAAGAAGTATTATTGCAAATGTAATAAACTTTTTTTATAAACAGAAGACTTCTGGAACATTGATATTTCTTGTAGAGTAATCTACAGAAATAACAGCCACAGCAACTGGAAAATCAACCTCTCTGATAAAGAAAGTTTCTAAGGAGTATGTTACAACGATCATTTTGAGACCTCGAACAGGCCAACGTGATAGAGAAAGACCGAGAGCACGTTGGAAGGACGATGGGACAAAGTGGAAGAATCTTGAAAAGGCATATGTCCAAAATTGGAGTGGATAACACAATGCTGTTCTATGATGATGATGATGATGATGTTATAGCAGGTAATACTTAAAAATTATAATATTATTTCTCAGCATTGTCATTAAAAAACATAATGCAGATAATACTTTAGTCCTTACTTCTTCCAGGCAGTACTTAGTTAACATCTCCGAAGAAGAATAAACTAAAGGAAGGTTCTAAGAAAATCGTTCTCAACTATTTTGATTTGGAAGTCCTGCGAAGAACAGTTCATGAAATGTTCAATGTGGAGCATAAAGTAGCGAATCTAAATGTATTAGTAAACAGAATGAATGAGAAAGTTAACTATACTGGTGGCCGAGAAACTTTGAGAAAGCATCTAAATGAAATAGGCTGTCATAATAAGATATGTGACAAAGGAAAATTGCTCATGGAAAGGAGTGACACTGTAGCTTGGCGATTTAGGTATTTAAGGAAAATAAAAGAAATCGAAGAATTACGTGCGAAAGAAACCTGTTCCGTTCCTAGACTAAACATATATTCATCCTAATTACGGAGTAGGAAAATGATAAACCAGATGTTTACATAAGTTACATGTAAATTACTCTTTAGTTGGGACATTGGTAATCGATCCATTATAAGAAGAATATATGTACATACTATATTTGGATCAGCATTCTTTCTCTCTTCAGCTTTTCTTTGCTCTGGCGATCTTAATGTCTATTTCCTTTGTTTAAAACTTTGTATTTTTTGCATTAGCCTTTAGAATAATGATAATTAGGCAATCTAATATATTTATTTTATAGTATAATCTCTCAGTAATTTAGTATCATAAAAATATGTATTGCATTCTTGATTGTTTTATTTACTATTACTGTTGTTACAATAAATGTGTTTAATAAGTAGTGGTTTAGTAACTCAAACACTGTCATATGTAAAAGAACTCCGATGATTTTTAAAATAAAAATTTTAAATTTCCCGCGTGTACGAATGTTTTTTATTTTTCTGCGGAGTGTAATTGTCAAACGGAGCTAGCGCCAGTCTCCCCTACCCGGGGCTTTTGTGTGCTTGGTGGCACTGTACCTTTTAAATTAATGAATCAGAGCATTTTAAAAGCCAAAAAGTACAGATATAATTTCGCCAACTTTTCGACTCATGCGACGTATGGATTTTATTGGTATTTAGTATCACAATTAAAAATAAAGTAGAACACATTAATTTTTAATTTGCACTTTTTGTCAAGTTACAACTTTATTGTATTTTTTGAGGTTATACAAACGTCAGTATATAATTTGTTATCAAAACTGCAATATTTGATGAATTAATAATACAGATACGTTTAGTAACTAAAATTAGTGATAGGCAGTTGTTTTTTCCGCTGGGGTAATATTTCCACGATATTAAAATTTAATTTTGAGCTCCTTTACATATGTACAAATTTTCTTCACTCTTTCTTGTTAAGTGCGGTTTGTTTCTCTTGTGTCCATGTTTTGTCTCTTCTTTTTTAATATCTCTGCCACTTTATCGTTCCAGGTTTTCTTTGGTCGTCCTCTCTTCCTACTTCTTTGTACTCCTGCTTCCCATATATTCTTTACTTGTCTACCTTTTCCCATTCTGCACATGTGTCCAAACCATTTCAACTGTTGTTTTTCTATTACGTTTATAATTGGCTCTATTTCTAGTTCTTCTTTTTATCTTACTTGTATTAATTTTCATTCTCCGTTTCGTTAGCTCTTCTTCCCATATCTTCAGATTTTCTTGTAGGTCTTTTCCTTTTGCTGCGCATATCATTATGTCATCCGCGAATGCACACTCTGATACACTCACTGGTATTAATCTGTTAAATCGCACATGCACTTTTTTAGTTCTCACTCTAGTTTTAATCACATTGTCCATTACCATGGTAAATAAGATTGGGCTCATTACTCCACCTTGTCTTAAGCCATCATTTATTTCGTAGGTTGCGGATTCCATGTTATCCTTCCTCACGTAGTTTTTGTTATATAGACTTTTTATTGCTGTTCTTAGTTGTTGGTTGACTTTTTCTGCGTTTTAGATTTTCCCAGACTTCTTTTTGGGTCACTCTGTCGAAAGCTTTTTCGAGGTCTAGAAATAACATGTATATTTCGGTTTCTTGTGTTTTTGCTTTTGCAATCATTTGTTTGATGCTAAAAATTTGCTCTTGCGTACTTCGTCCTTTTCTGAATCCGCTTTGTGCATCTGTTAGTTGCATAAAATTATCCGGGGAATAAATACCCTAGAAATGATGCTGTAACAAAGGAAAAGATGACAGTTATACCTACGATAGCTTATTCTAGGTATATAGTTGCAAGTGTTGTTAAAATTACTGTTGCTAACCGCACCAACATTACAAAAATCTAGTCACTTTAAAAGCCATAAAAATGACAAAACATTCTATTTTATTAAACTATTTATTTTGAATGATGGATTTTACAAATAGCAAACAAACTAATGTGCTTTCGATTTATGGAGCAGCGCACTGAAACACTACATTGGCTCGCCATATGTACTACCAGGAATGTTTTCCAAATTGTCCACTGCCCAACAAGAGAACTCTTCAAAAACTGGTACGAGACCTTTGCGAAGTCAGGAAACTCAACCCCAAAAACCACAATCTAAAATGTGGCGATGTTCAACTTGGTCCTCTAAATTTAGAAGCAGCAGAAAATTGGCCTGGTAAGAGCATTTGAAGGATTTTGGCACAATTCCTTGTGTCTAAAGCTAAGGTGGGTTGAATCAATTGACGTGAATATTTACACCCGTATCAGGTGCATAGCGTGCAGGGATTTTTACCAGAAGATCATCCCTAGAGAATGGCATATTGGCCGAGATTTCTAAACAAAATTACTGACTAGCTGAACCTTTTGTGCTCTATTTTGTTCAGCTACAAAGTGGATTTTATGTGAGATGGAGTTTTCAATGGGTGGCGGGTGGTGTGCTCCATGATCTACTAATACAGAAACTAGAAAGCTATGGCATCCGAGGTGTTGCGCTCAAGTGGCTAATTAGCTTCCTGAGAAGCAGACAACCATTTGTTTCTATTAATCATAACCACCACATCACAGGGAAATTAACGTGCAATTCTAAGCTGTTAACTGTTAACATAGGGGTACCTCAGGGATCTATCTTGGGTCCAGTTTTTTTTTATTCTATAGACTAATGACTTGAACACGGCGCTAACTCAAGAATGTGCAGCGACCTATTATGCAGATGATATCTCGCTAGTTGTATCCCATAAAAATAATGCTATTTTGCAAAATATGTGTAACGACAATCTGAAAGGACTTGTCAATTGGTTCACTAACAATGGTCTCTATTTCAATAGCACAAAAACAAATTATGTAAGATTCCATAACTATCAAAATAGTAATGATCTTACCATACACTTAAATATTAACAATGAACTCATAAATAAATCAAAGAGTGTTAAATTTCTATGGTTAATACTAGATGAAAATCTTAACTGGAAGGCTCATTGTGAGAGTGTAATATAACAAATTAATTCTTTCTGTTTTCTAATCAGAAACCTGAGATCATTACTATTATGTGAACAATTGCTTGCCTCGTATCATTCTCAGAGTGGGAGCAGGCTAGCACACGGGATATGCATGTGGGGATCTTCGGCTGCAGCGTTACATGTCTTCATTGCTCAAAAACGCATTATAAGGTGTATGGGGCGTATACCTCAAACCACTTCGTGCCATGCTTTATTCAAAGCTTTCAAGATTTTACCTCTGCCGAGTATTCTTATTTACGAAC
Source organism: Agriotes lineatus (assembly GCA_940337035.1). Taxonomy (NCBI): domain Eukaryota; kingdom Metazoa; phylum Arthropoda; class Insecta; order Coleoptera; family Elateridae; genus Agriotes; species Agriotes lineatus. Next base: position 45,679 of record CALNHX010006913.1, read on the forward strand.
TATGCAAATTTATTTTTCAGAATAAGTTAAAATTTGCTCGCAATCGAGACATTCATAAGTTCGACACGAGACATAAAAATGACCTGCGATCTCCCCTTTATATCATTCTCACCGTTGCTATAAATGCTCCCGACTCTTTGGCCATAAAAGTTGTCAACCATCTCCCGTCACAGATCCAGGATTGCAATTATTTAAATAATTTAAAAAATAAGTTAGAATCGCTTTTATTGGAACATGTATTTTATAGTACTGACGAATATTTGATAGCTACGTGGACCTAGTTTATTTTTGGGTATGTGTAAGCTGTTTGTGACGATTTCCACATTATCATTATGTAATCAAAAGAAAAAAATAAATTATTATTATTATTACAATCACGGTAGAGGGTAAGTCCACCTCAGGGAAGCGACCCTGCCGACATGAGCCTTGATTCCCTCTCACCTCTTAACACAGAAGGGAATCACGTGCAAACCTCAAATCCTATCCATCTCATACAAAATCCTTCAAAGTCCTATCCATCTCCTAACCCGTCTGGCCAGAGTGGGAGATTATGGCCAACATCTCCTCAAACCAAAATGACAAATTTTAAAACATTAGAAAGTGTACCCCAGGCTAGAGTCCCTGTATATAATAAGAAAGAGTTGAGACATGTGGATCCACAAATCAAAACCACTTGATTTTACATTAAACATGTATATGTAACGTGGTGGGCTAATATTTCAAACACAAATGTCAATATGTCAAACGCAAAAAGTGCTTTGTCAGTTTACGTTTTTAGTAGTATTCTAGTTTCAACTGACCGACAAGCTCTAAGCTGCTCTGATGACATCCGGCAACGTAAGAAGGCAAAATGTAGAGGAACAAGATTCTCACATTGCTACTGAGAGTTCAAAGTGGACTTACAGCGAAACTCTTGCGGTTATAACTACAATGGAGAACCATTTAAATGAAATCAATCATTCAAACCCCAAAAAGAAAACAGATGCTTGGAGTTCTATAAGCAGCGAGTTGGAGAACATTTTAGACGACCACCGATACCTGCAGATTAAAATAGAAAAACTTGCTGCGATCATATTCTGATTTTAAAACTAACAGTAATAAGACTGGACGAAAGCCTACCCGTTTCTTATCTTTACAAGGAATGGACCAGTTAGTAGGACAAAAACCAAACTTGTAGCTTACATTCTTTTAATGTTCTTTCTGCAGATTCTTCTACTGGCACTTCTAAAGAAAGTTTACTTTCCCGAGCAAACACACATTCTACAGAATACACAAATGCATCTGCGGAACTTACCCCGAGAAATAAAAGAAAACAGCAGGTGGTGGGAGTGAGAACACAAAAAAAAGATTATTTGAGAATAAAGTTAACAACTTGAACGAGAGGATAGGCATAAAGCAAAAATGAAATTACTGGAATGAACGATTTTAGTTGACAAAAGGAAATGTGAACTCCTTGCGAAATATTTCAAATTAAAAGAACGAGAAAAAAATTAAATTTCCTAATAGATTTAATTATTTTATTACTTATGTACATATAAATATTTCAATATTACTCCTACGTTTTCTACAAGACTATTATGGAAACATGTTTACAAATAAATGATCCCTCCTCCTGAAGTCTTTACCATCATCAACTACTGTACTATCATCGTTATCATCACTGGCTACATCTTCGACATCGATAGTTTCATTAAACTCTTCTTTCATATTTACTGCAATATTATGAAATGCCCGTAGCAGCAACAACACATTTTACAATGACATAAATGTTTTTATTGTCAAAGAATTTTAACCGTCTAAATCTGTATTTACGTATAATAATTTTTTCAACAATTTCTATTCAATAAAGGAACCTAAACTTTTAGTTTTTAAATAACAAAAAATATAAATAATAAGAATATAACAATAAATTAAAAATTAACAACTAAAAATTCAAGTGCAAGCAGGAGAGCTATAATTGCACGAAATATAACAGCCGTGCTGTGCACATTAAACCCGTGTAGACCCAACCAGTCCAATTTTCATTAGGTCAGTATCAAAAGACGTTGGAGTCATGGTAATGCAATTTCGATATTCTTCAATATACTTCAGGGAAAGTTCTTTCATGAGAAGGCTTGAAGCACCACATGTCTTCCTTCTAGCACGACATTTCTTTATCCACACGTTTTTTCTTGGAACTAATTCATCTTTCCAGTATTTTTATCAATTCCTGGCACATACATTTTATAACAGTTTTCAGTATTCGTTTACGAGCGTGTTCTTAGTACTACTCATTTTGGAGCTTAAACTGGACTGTCTACTTACGCAAAATACTAAAAAACGCATTGTTAAAACACTCGCTTTTAGTACTGGCTATTAGTTACTTGTTCCCATGTAATGTAACTGAGCCTTCGGAATAATTATTTGTCACTAATAATACCAATATACTTTGAACGATTTTGAACTGACGTCAAAAGTCATGTCAAAATAACCTAAAATAAGGCATTTGAATAGCTTATGTCAAATTCAAATATAATGTGATTGTTATATTATTTTTTAAAATTCAAGTACTCCATGGTTTGTGGATCCAACCAATCACAATGGGTTGCACCAATGACTCGACTCTTTCTTATTATATACAGGGACTCTACCCCAGGCTAGAGTACCTGTCTTATATCTTATATAGGTACTCTACCCGAGGCAGGTTTAGAAGATTAAATTTCAAATCCAGCCCCTTGAAAAAGGTGAGGATTCTGGGGGAGGCAAAAGTTTGCAAATCAACAAGACAAACAGAACACCACTAAAACTAAATATAGCAACTTACAGCGCCCAAAGTCTGCTTGCAGAAGAAAGATTCATTGAAAAGGAAAACAAAATGACAAAGATCAAGTGGGACATAGTAGGAATCAGTGAAGTAATAAAGTGAGGAGAGAGCTTGACGAGATTAAAGACCGGGCATCTACAGTTTACCAGCCATGAGAACAAGCTGGATTTCGCCAACACTTCAGAACAAACGACCACCTTCAAGCAATTAAGATACACATAGAAAAGTCCGTAAAGTATAACAGATCCCTAGTTCTGGCTATTATCGACTTCCATAAAGCCAGAAGGGCACGTGGGCGCTAACTGGCTTTCATACGCGCACTTTCCTCCCGTGGCAGCAAATCACCCATCGTGTTATGCGATAAAAATTAGCACACTAGGAATACAAAGATCACAGTACCTGAGGAGTTCCTCCTGGGGTCGCGTTTCCACGTGGCTGGAAGTCGTCACGAGAACACCTGAGCGGTGAGACAGGGGAGGATGTCGCAGACGATCTACAGGTCTGCCCGTTTCCAAAGGGGGATCGGAACTTCGACAATGGTGTGATTATAAAAAACCCACTGAATCCATGCCTAAGCAAGCCAAATTGGTGATGTTTGCCAACGGGGTGCACGAATTGCAACTTGCGTTCTTGAGTGAAAATGAACTATACACGGTTGTACAAATAGACTGTACTTTAGTTAGCTGTAAGCAATTTTAAGATAGAATTTCGTAGACAAAATGGTTATACTTACTAAAATTACAATAGGCGAGTATTTAGCCGGTCTTTAGAAACATGCTTTTCTCTGGGAAGATGGAAATATTCCACACCCACGGAATGATTAAGGGCACATTTATACAAGGTTTACTGTGTAAGCCGAAAAATTAGGCAGAACTACGTGCTGACTGGAGCAAATTCCTTTTAGTAGAATTGTAAAACTTTATTAGCAATAATTTGCGACGTGTCGATCGCTTGACAAATTTTAGCGTGTGAAACCTTCAAGTGTGTAGAATTCATAAAACTATTATGAATTATCACGTATGTCTGTACGTGACAGAAGTCCAAAATTTAAAACTGCTCTGATAGGCTTATTTGACATTTTGAAAACGCCTACCGAGCTTTTTGGTCAAATTAGACTTAGAATTTAGTTAGTTAATAAGTAACAATGTTAAACCTAAGATGTTCTGTAAACGGCAGAAAATAAATGTTACCCCAACTTTAGACAAATTCACGACAACACACACAAACCACTCACGCTGTGTACTCTACGATACTTTGAGCCGGAACCCTTTTAATGACGGGAAAATCGAATAGCGGAAGTTATGCTTTAACCATGCAACAGAAACAACCGTTAGCTACCCCACAGCCTTGGCCGTAAGAGTGGCCAAAACTCGTCAAAACCCACTTGTTATCTCGCAGCCGGTTCACGTAATAATCTCGGAATCAAGCCACGCTGCTCCGGAAAAATCGGATTGCCAGATGTATGCAAGTGTACACTTGCTTTCAAAACTTTCGCGTACACATTCAAAATCAAGTAACAATGATTTTGCAACATTTTAGCTGTGTGAACGGGTAATTTTGAGATAAGGTTAAAAATGACATTGACAGCATGTGCACTGTCAGTCGAGGCATTTTGACTTTTCAAAAATTTAAATGTCAGAATTGATTAATTACAACCCTGATTTAATACAGCGAAAAATAGGTGTACGCGAAAGTTTTGAAAGCAAGTGTACATCTTGACAGAAGGGTTGGGGTAAATTCGATTGTTTTTGCCTCTTCCCACTCGCACAGCTTAGTCTTTCCATTCATGAATTTTACGGGGTCTCGGGAGCTGCAGACAACACACGTGTTCCGAGCTGCCACTGAAAATCTTCGAGACTAGCACATGTTTTGAAATGCACGCTTGTACAGCTTGCGTCAAAATTAGATGATGACGCGTGATATCTCGACTGTTCCTAGCAAATTAAAGATACTTCTCTTTTTAGCTATTTTCATATTTTCTTAATTTCTCAACACCCTGTATATCAAATTTCACTATGGCACTGTGGTTTTTATAAGAAGCAAAAACTTTATGAAGAATGACTTTTCTACGATAAATGAAAAATTTAAGTTTTCCCTCTTGTAAACTCAATCCACGGAAATACCTACTGTAGAGCTGCATACTGAACTTGTCTTCTCCACCAACAACAATGTCTGGATTTATGTGTTTTAGAATGGCGATACGCTCCTGCTATTTCAAATTATACGAGGGGCACTGCTAAAGTTTGCGGAAAATGTAAAACAAAACACAAATTACGTTATGTAAATCGCTTTATTGCTTCTCTAAATATTCCCCTTTAAAATCTATACACTTTTGCATTTGGTGAAACCAATCTGCAAAACACGTTTTTCGCTCTCAGCGAGGTATCTCCAAAACAACTGATTTAAATGCTTCAACGGCCTCTTCAGGCGATGAAAAACGCTCGCCGCGCATTTTATTTTTGATATATCCGAATAAGAAGAAGTCATTGGGCGCTAAATCAGGCGAATATGGTCAATGAGTAATTAATTGGATGGTGTCACTGGTCAAAAACTCTACAGTTCGTCGTGCTGTGTGAGGGCTTGCATTGTCATGATGAACGATGATGCGCCGGTTTACGTTGTTTCTTCTGATTTCAGCGGTAACTTCCTGCAAACAAATTGAAGTATGCCAGTCAGCATTAACTGTCCTGCGATCCTCTAATGCAACAGTTGCAACATGACCCGTTTTTCCGAAGAAACATTCTTTTCGAAACGCTTCTTGAGCGCACCACTTTTGTTGGTTTAGATTCATTTTGAAACACCCATACAGTCGATTGCTGTTTAGATTCAGGCTCATATGAATATATCCAAGATTCGTCACCTCTTACGATGTTATATACAGAATTTGAACAACCACCTTCGATTTTTTTTAGCATTTCCTTGCACCACTTGACACGTGCCTGTTTTTGTTCGTCTTTCAAATTGTGAGGGATCCAACGACTACAAAGCTTCCGAACATGCAACTGATCGTGCAAAATCGTATGTATTTGTTTCTCGGCAATGCCTAAGGATGTCTCTATCTCACTATACGTCACATTCCAATCTGATAAAATCATTTCACGCACAACATCGATATTTTTCGCGACAACAGAGATGCATGGATGACCGTCGCGAAGATCATCATCAAACGTTGGTCTTCCACGCTTGAATTTTGCGAACCATTTGTAAACCGTAGTTTTGGTTAGCGCTTCATCCCCAAATAACGAACTAAGTTTGTCCATCAATTGAAAATCACGATTCGAAATTTCCATTTTTCACACAATTATTACTCGGTTAAGTTCTGTTGAAACGAAACTGCTCGGTTTCAACTGAATTATAGATTAAAAACGTCAAATTTTACGAATGTGACAATTGCAGAACGCTGGCAATGCAAGGAGTACTCGATTCCGCAAACTTTAGCAGTGTACCTCGTAGCACAATCCGAACCTTTACTAAACATCAGTAAATTAAATGCAAATAATTTGTAAAAATAGGTAGATACAAATCTACCTTCATTATAAGGAATTCTTTGTCAAGAGCTTGTATTGAGAATTGATTAATTTTTGCTCGTGAAAACATCTTAATATAAACGTTGACGCAATAAAGAATCTGACCTGCGGTTAATTAGATAAAATAATCAATGGTAGTAAAAAATCCTTAAAGTACGCACTACACGAAAGCTCTAAAAATTTTAACTTACAGCGCAGGCCTAGTTCGGCGGCCTTGGATCGTAGATTCTTATCAACTGTATCACCCTGTGAATAGCTCCAAAGACAAAAAAACAAATGGGAGCCAGAAACCAAATGGTTTCGAATAATATAACTAACTATAAGTGACTAGCATTTATTTATTAACGCTAAATAGTCTTGCAGTCTATAATGGAAATTCAATATTAAATAATTAGAATAATTTAGTCATAAAGAATGTAATAATGATAGAAATGTGCAAATTAATTGAAGGTTGCGACACGCACCAAGATCAAGAACCCCTTTCAGGTTATTAAATTATTTGTAAACAAATAAATCGAGTGATATGCATATCGCTGTCATTTAAAAAAACCTTTCTGTTCAGGGTATTGGAGGCAAAAAGCGTGAATGCTCCTTTTACAAAGGTTTGATTACACATATAAATTGTAGCGTTCAGTATTAATTGTAATTAAGTATACGCATTTAAACTTCAAATATTAAAACTGATTGAACGTATGCGTCAAAATTTACATGTTAGTAATAACGGAAAGTATAAATTTAAACTTTAAATACTGATAGTTATGGAATGTACGAATTTAAATTTCGAGTATCGAAAATAATTTAATATAATATTAATCCCGAAATAGCCAGTCCGAATCAGCTTCAAAGCAGGGAGACCATCCACTTTTAATGCGGTCTTCACCACAAAAGTAACACTAACCTCGAACCTCCAACGCCCATAAGTTGCTGACAGGCAAATGCTGGCCGGGGGTTGCTATACCCTGTGGTTAAAAGCACCTTGGATGCGCCCGTAATTGAAGCAGAGCCACTCCCAAATTGCAGAAGCTACACTCCCAAATTGCAGAAGCTAGGTAGGACATTAGCCGGTGTTGAAAATTCAGTCAGGTAAAACTGTCAATTAAAAGCTGAATCAAAACCATCAGCCCTTCAAAAATTAATCGTCGTAGCGTAATAAAGCACGAACGGGACCTTTTAGAAACAAGTTGCTTTGTCGAGGTGCAGGAAAAGAATCCTAGAGCATTCGGCCACCAACGAAAAACAGCTGAACGCCGCGACCCCGCAACAAGCACGTGGAAGTCTTTGAGCCCTCCAGAATCGGTACGAAATGAGCGAACTAATAAAATGAAATAATTCGAAATACAATGGATTAAAATTCAAATAAAAATATACAGGTTAGACCAGAAATAATTGGATAAATGGAAAAAACAATTAAGCGGCGCGAAAAATGGTTTCAAGGTTTTAATATAACAACATGCATGTTCGCATGGAATAAATATTCCACAAACTAAATCATCTAATTTTTCGTATTCTCCATGAAATAATCCAAGACGACGTCTGTAATAATTTTTACTTTGACTTTTACATTTTTAAAATTGCAAAACTTCAAAAGCAAAGTACATTTTCTCATATCGGTCTTTTGATTTGCTCGGCAACAAAACTTCAATAGCTTTCATAAACTGCGTTCGAAAAGGTACCTCTGACAGCTCCGTTTCCTCAAAATTGTTCTTTAAATACAGAGCAAGCCAAGTAAGGAGATCTGTCGACGTTCGGTAAGTACCAACACGAGTCTTTCAATGTTCCTCGATTTGCTCAACGTATTTCAAAAGAGTAAATAGCGCATTACAAGTAATAACAATAACAAATGAACGGTAGCATTATTTAATTTGAATATGAATGGTCCTCGACACTGAAAGTAAGAGGCTAAAGATGATGAATAAATAAATCAATGAAATTTACGTTTTAATATGACACTTGTACATTTCGTGACAGGTGACAGTCGAGCGTTCAGCAAATATTTTCAGATATTCGATGTTCGCTAGTCATGGGACTAAAACTCGATCTGCTCATGCCCCGCTCCGTGATGTAATTAATGAATGCACCTATAGCAGCTGGTATGTAGAAATGGTCTTCAAAATCACTACCTGCTTCAAACATGCTAATACACACGTTACTAACACAAAGAATTTAAAAAAATAACGAAATATTTTTGTTTTGTTTTATTGATTTTCCACGAAAATAACAGCAACAGGACGTACAATATTGTCAATATAGTCATTACACAGCTCGTCCAAGCTTAGAAGGCACTGTTTATACTTTCAAATGCCAAAGTACATTCAGAGAAAGATCTTCATTAAATTTATATTGACAGGACTGTTACTTCACATATGTGTGTCAATAATTGAAAACAAATGTGATGTTATTGACGTCCATGGTAGAGTATAGTTGTGACATAATCATGAGAATGTGGACTGGAGTAAATTCAAACTTTTGGTTAAAACTGCCATTATTCTCCTTAGCATAGAATTTCGGCTTAGACCGCGTAGTATTTCTAGATGAACACCCAGCATTCTCTGGCTTAATGTGCCTTGCACCTTGTGAAGTCGAGCAAAAACCCGCGCGATGGCCATGCTCTTTGGTGGCTCGTGTTGTTTGAGTATCTTGAGAACGAGGATACTTAGGCAGATTTGGCCGTTTTGCTGTTTGTGCATCCATATTCACTAACGTTTCGCAAGACCTTGCAGCTTGCATCATCAGAGTGAAAGTCGCACTAAGAACCGAAGGTCGATGTGGAGCTATTTATATTCCTCTGTGCCAGGCGCGCGGATTGGCGCAACGCTGGTTGGTCATCCGAGTGCAACGTAATCCGCGGGTCGTGGCCGTATGACGCACAGTGGTTGTAATGCTTTAGATCGTGTATCACAGGAGTCCACGTTTTACTAAGCTTAAAGCCATCTTCCCTGTTGATATTATTTGGATGTTTTTCTATTTCTATGGCTTCACGTATCACTCGCGGGAAGTAATGAGGTATTCTGGCAAGTACGCTGGCATTCTCAAATTCGTCAATCTGTGTCAAATAACAAACAAAACTTAACCTATTAACCTCTCGAATTTGACATAGACTGACAATACACTTCAGTACTGCCAAATGTATAACATTTGATCTTTCGGTACTTTCCCAATTGTCACTATCACTTTTCATGGCTGTCAATACAAAACGTATGTTTTTTTAGATATTTATGGAGTTGTTGGATAAAACGTTGTATTGCATTCGTGTTTTAGTTGCGTTTTATCGACTTCTTGCGTGGATAAAACACCATCTAAAACACTTATACAATAAATAACTATTACCTGACTCGACGGCCATGTATTTCAAATGCTATCTGGTCAGTAAAGCATCACTTTCCTGACTTTTATGTAATTTATTGTTATCTGAATATAAAATGTTTTTTCTGCCACCAAGGTGTGCTCGACTTGAAAAAATTACAATATACTTAAAATTAGTTTCAAGCCAAGCAGGCCAAATATGAAATAATAATAATAATAATAATAAAGGGCTTTATTAGTCCTAATAATATTACATTCATATTTACATTTACATTAAAACACATATACATAATGGTAAAGTACTAGATATACACCACAAGATTAAATTATAAGGACTAAATGGCGCGCATTCAGAAAGACACTAAGTGCCTTCTGCTCTTCCTCGCAAACCGGTATTCCAGCGGATGATATGAAAATAAAACAATGTAGCAATTTTGCACATGCCAGACACAGGTAATAACAAAATACAGTGTATTTACTGCTCTGACTGCAACAGATGCCTTATAGTTATTAAGGTACCAAGTGCATTATGAGTAAAATAAGAGCCCAAGATTGTTAGTGTACTAACCGAGGGCCTTTGGCCCGAGGTGTGTACAACAATCGCGGGCTCTTAGCTCATAATGCCCGTGGTGCCTTCAAGGTTTTATGTCCTACCAATTTTCTTACCTAATTCATATTCATATTCAATTCATTAGCTGAGCTGTCATTAATTTTCATTGTGACAGTGGTGCATAACCAAGTTGTATCCATGGAAACAAATACTGTTAATTTTTCATAAGAACCCTAGTGTTCTTATGAAGAAAATAATTGCCCTGGAGCGTTATTCTGTATCTAAGATACCTTAAAATAGAGTCATTAATTTCAATTAATGTACTGGTAGGACATAAACTTATTTTTAAAGACTTGTAAAGAAGTTGCTTCAATGCTGTGGAGCCTACTATTGAACTCAGAAACTATATTATAAGAAAAGGATCTCTCAAAGAGTACAGTCTTGTGCGTTAGAGGAGTCAATAAACCCCTGTACCTTAAATTCAAATTGTGCACATCAGTACAAAAGCTTAAACGTTCAAAAGGACAAGTATAAGCCGTTCACGACCTTTTTGGGACAGAGTTGGCTATGATTTTTTCTTTTCATGTTGGACTAACTGATTCGATGATGTAGCGGATGCAACTTTTTTTTTCTGTCAGTGTCTGTTCGACATTTTCTTGCCACCACATTGCCAGATTTATTATTTTAACACTCGTAAGAAAATAAGTGATTTATCAAATGTGTAAAAATAATTTTAATTTCGGTCAAAGGAAAAGTCAAAACGCTCAAAATAATTTTGTTACAATAAAAAATTTCCATTAAACAATGCTACTTCCAATTTAACAAGGACAGACAAAATTTAAAACAACGCGAGTTGATGTGGAGACTAGAGAATATCCGGCAACAATGGACCTATTCAGAAAATATAACCTTAAACTGAAAACAACCTAACCTAACACAAAAAGTGTCAATTTCCATGAGGGAGTTTAGTTGCAACAGAGGTTCTGCCAACAAAATTACTAGATGGTCATAGCCTCACCTGACCCAAAAAGATCGTGAACGGCTTATAGGGACCTTCTTGTTGATAATTTTGTAATACAAGCAGCCTGCTTGCAAGCTACGTCTATTTGCCATTTTCAACCAATTTGCATCTGCCAGTTTGTAAGAAATATGGTCTTTCCTTTTAATGCCATAGATAAACCGTAAACATGAATTTTGAACGCGTTGTATCCGGTTTCTATCAATCCGATCTAGACATTTACCGTAAATCTGACTGCAAAAATTGAAGTGAGATAGAACCAAAGTATCACAAAGCATAATTTTTAGATTAACATTTTTAAGAGATGTTTATTAGAGTATAAAAGTTTTAGATTGGAATATGCTTTTTGGATTAGCTTAGTAACATGGGTTTTAAAACGAAGGTTGAAATTGGAATTCAAAAAATATTCTTCGATTACTTATACCTCTTGTTGCATCAATCCGTGTACACACTGTCTCTATACGGATGGGGCCATAATTATACCGATGGGGCCACAATTATATATAACAGCAATGAGATAACATGAACGAGAAAATAACTCGTATTGCTTGAGTAAGAAAGAGATAAACATAGTAGCAAATATTCGAGAACGCTTGACGCTTAACTTAATTATGACATTTGTCAACTAAACATGCCTACTAAAATAATTTTTTCGTATGGCCATCTCTTTCTTACTCAAGCATTCTATTTTGTTATTCATGTTATCTCATTGCTGTTATACAGACAGATCAACAAAAAAAACAATTAAGGCAGGCTGTGATATGTGTTATACGTTTGGCAGTACTGAAGTGTATTTTCAGTCTATGTCAAATTCAGGATTTGCAGGTTAAGTTTTACGTCAGTCTGTGTCAAACAACAAACAAAACCTAACCAACTAATCGAATTTGACATAGACTGACAATACACTTCAGTACTGCCAAACGTATAACACATATCACAGCCTGCCCTAATTAGTTTTTTTTATTGATCTGCTGTTTATAATTATATCCGTATATAACAGCAATGAGACAGCATGAATAACAAAATAGAATGCTTGAGTAGGAAAGAGATGGCCATACGAAAAAATTATTTTAGTAGGCATGTTTAGTTGACAATAGCTATTTATGCAACAAGTGCTAAAAGTTGAAGTTTATGCACTAGACATGAAAATTATGAAACAAAGCCGAAGGCTGAGTGTCATAACATGTCTCGTGCATAAACGACTTTTAGCACGCGTTGCATACAATATTTTATCTACGACCTTAATTTTACTGTTATTAATCCATAAATATCGATTTAACAAAGGTTTGCATCTGTGACAGTTAGAATTTATGTCATAATAAAGAGAAGGCCTTTGCGCGCAGGCGAATGTTTGGGAAACCAATATTGTCAAAGTCAGTTATCAAAGGTAATTATTAATACTACACATTTGACTGTATTCATTACATAACGCTTTAATTATTTCAAAAACACTTTACCTCTAACGCAAGAAGTAACTAGAATAATTTTACAAATTCACGTCCAGTTCGAAATTGTAGTTTATAACCTCACTTCACTTTATGTCACACTCGCGCTAAAAGTAAACAGCTGATTTCTTTAAACACGGTAAACTATAAAACGTCACTTTTAGTGAAAAAAGCTAGCGCTAAAAGGCCTACTTTTAGTGGTGGTCGTAGATAGTAGCTATTTATGTAACAAGTGCTAAAAGTCGACCTTTCTTTTTTCTTAATTTTCATGTCTCGTGCATAAACGACTTTTAATAATAATAATAATAATAATAATTTTATTTCCATTTGACGTATATACATATAGCGTATCGGAAATTGTCAGTACTTGCATTAACAAGTCAAATATACAAACACAGGTCCATATTATAAATATACAGTACAGATTAGATGCTACTGCAATAAGAAAAATATTCATTCAGAGAGTAGAAGCAGCGTTCTTTTAAGAATTCCTTTACTTTGGCTTTAAATCTACTTAGGTTGGCTGATTTTTTAAGTAACGCTGGCAAGTGATTGTAGATTTTAATTGCTGTGGATACTGGTGCTTTGCTTGTCTGATTAAGACGGTGATACGGCACATAGATGTTGTGGGCCGTCCTGGTTGAATAAAAATTTATGTCCCCGCATTTAGGCAAGGCGTTAATGTTTTCTGTAACGTAGACGAAACATTGATAAATATAAATACAATATACAGTCAGTATACCATGCAGTTTAAAATAACTGCGGCATGACTCTCGGAAAGGCAAGCGAAACATGCATCTTAAAATGCGCTTCTGCATCACAAAAACTCTAACTGTATCGACTGAGTTACCCCAGCACATAATACCATATGTAATGAGGGAGTGTATGCTACCCCAATAAAAAGTTAGCAGAGTGTTCGGGTTTACACAGTTTCTTATTTGGAAAACTGCATAATGTTTGCTGGCAGGATTTTTGGTCAAATTATGAATGTGACAGTGCCAGGATAAGTTTTCGTCTAACCATAATCCTAAAAATTTTGTCGTTTTCACTTGTTGTATTGTTTTACAGTTTACTGATCTAATTAAGAGACTATAGTCTGTTATTGTTCCGGAAGAGACAAACTGTAGTAAATTTGTTTTGCTGGCGTTCAGGACGAGACCATTTGTTTTGCACCAATCACTCATTCGCTGAACACACTGACTTGCACTAGTAGATAGGAATTTTGCATTTTTCTGAGAAATAATGGCGGATGTGTCATCTGCGAATAGAGTGATGAAGTTGTTATCTAAGAATTTGATTAAGTCATTTATGAAGACTATGAACAGAAACGGCCCAATAATGCTTCCCTGCGGAACACCGCATTGAAGTATGGTGACGTCCGATTTAACTGTATTACCATTTTGAGCAATACGAACCAACTGACATCTTTTATCTAAATATGAATTTATCCATGATAGGGCTGGGCCTCTTATACCATAGTTTTGTAACTTCTGTTTTAATAGCTCGTGATTTATCGTATCGAACGCTCGTGAGAGATCGAAGAAAATTCCTACTGTTTTTTCTTTTGCGTCGAAGTGTGACATTATCTTTTCATAGAATGATAGCACTGCATCCTGTGTGGATTTGCCTTCTAAATAGCCAAACTGTCTCGGGCTGAGAAGTTGGTACTTGTTAAAAAATATTTTCAGGCGTTGTACAAATGCCTTTTCAAACACTTTAGAAAATACTGACAGTAGGGCTATAGGTCTGTAATTATTGAAGTTATTTGGGTTATGTTTCTTAAAAATGGGCACTACAACCGCAGTTTTAAGTTGGTCCGGAAAGAAACCAAGTTCAAAAGAAAGGTTAATGAGGTAAGTTAAGGGTAAAGATAGATAATCGACTACTTGTTTAAGTATAAAGCAAGGAATGTCATCATTCCCTGCTGAGTTTTTATTTGAAAATGCAGAAACAATTTTGCACACTTCGGCTGCTGTTATCGGTTCAAGAAAGATTGAATTTGGATTACAAACTTGTGCAGTGTTAGTGCCTTCATTTTGAGGAAAATCGCGTACTAATTCATTTACTGAAACAACGAAATTGCGGTTAAATTCATCTGCTATACTTTGCGGATTGTCAAAGGTTACATTATTACCATTGTACATGACCTTTGGTAATTTATCACGTGTAGTTTTTGGACCAGATAGTTCCTTTATCACCTCCCAAACACTCTGCGATTTATTACTTGAGTTTTGAATTTTCTTATTGTAATAATATTTTTTTGCAGTGTCTATATTTTTAAAATGTTGGCTTTTTAATAAGCGATAATTAGATTTCAAATTTTGATCTGAAGACGTCTTTGCAATTTTATATAAATCTCTTATTAACCTACCCTCTTCAATTAATGCTACTGTTATCCAGGGGCACCTTTTTTTAGGTTGACTCCATTTTACAGCCTTTGTTGGGAAAGCTGTATTAAAAAGAAATTTGAAAGTCTCAAAAAATATATTAAATTTGTTTTTTTCTATTGTTTCAGAAAACACATTCTGCCATGTTTCATTCGCCAACAGTTTTAAAATAACAAATATTTTCGTCATTAAACTGTCGATGAATTTTTACTGAATTATTAGAATTTTGACGTGTGTCGTCAATTTTAAAGTAGATTACTTGCGCTCTATGATCCGACAAAACAGTATCTACTGTCTTAGTTTCAAAATTACATGTATTTATGTTAGAGAAAACATTATCTATTAGAGTTACTGAGTTACCTTGTATGCGGGAGGGGTCGAAAAGTAATTGCCTGAGGCCATATGAATGGAACAGCGCAACAACATCCTTTACCTTTTTGTTGGTTTCAAGAAAATCGTAATTGAAATCTCCACAGATGAAGTGAGGTAGCTTACTATTTATTAGTTTTTCCAAATGAGCTAGAAATTGTTCATCACTTGCCTTCGGCGACCTATAACAGCAAGAAATACAAATTTTACATTTGCCTATAAATACATGTACAGAAGTAGTTTCAAATATTGAATCTTCCGAAATATGTACTTTTGAAATTTCAAAATTAAGAGAGTCCCTTATAAAAATAGCTACTCCGCCTCCACGTGAACTTTGTCTACAATAATGACCAGCTAGTTTATAATTACTTATTACTATTGCGGGAACTTCAACTGTTGCTAACCAAGTTTCTGTTAAACACACAATATCAGGACCGTTTAAAAAGACAAAAACATTTCTAAAGCACCTATTTTCGTTTTAATGCTACAAATACTTAAATTTAATAGGCTCAATTTACCACTACCATTTATAATTTCCTTTGCCACATGTTTTGTACGCTTTGATTGAACATTTGGCTTTATAAAAGTCAAACAGTTTCTGCTGTTTTCTGTCGTGGTTGAAAAAACCGTCCAACGCAAGCTCCTTGTGGCCAGACTTCGGGATCCATGGCTTTAGGAAGATTGGTTGCGAAAATTGTTACTTTAAATGAGGCATACAAATCAGGGTACTTGGATGCTAATTGCTGACAAGAAACTTCTGGGAACGATTTCTTCAGGAAGAGGTTAAGTGCTTCCACGTTTGTTTTAGGATCAATTCTGTATACATGGAGATTCGCAAATTTTGGTACTCCCAACACGGAGGTTGCACTGCCTTTAACACTTTTTGTTCCAATGATTAGTTCTTTGGGCCGTCTTCGTTTTTGTGTTACTGTTTTCCATTCACTGGATTGCTGTTGTAGTTTTGAAGCAGGTGGGTTTGTAGAATTTGAACCATTATCAAGATTGATTACTTCGTTACAAATTTGTTGCGACTCTACATTGAGAAGTCCTGCAGAAAGTGTTTTTACAGAGATAAGGTGTTTAGCGACCTTATTCGATTTTATGGGTTTATCCAAGTTTGGTACATTTTTAGAACCGTTATCACACAATGCACTCGACGCAGATGCACTAGTCGAAGTCTGTTAATATTTATATGCGAGGGAATTTTCCAACCCGTTTTTGTCATCTACTATAACTGGAGTACTTAGTTTTTTGGCATATTCACAAGAAGAATTTGCTAATTTGCTTAACACGTCAATGTGATTGTTTAATAACGCAATTTTATCACGTAGTTCAAAGATTAGTGTGTCTTTCTGTTGTAGTAAATATTTACAAATGCTCACATCTACCTTTTTATTCAGATTAGGGGGTTCACTTAGTGCGTCGAAGAATGCAGCGTCTATAGAAGCATCTACAGTGGCATCACCACAATCTTCATCACTTGCACAACATATGATTTTGCCGTCTTCACACAGCTGAATATTGTTAGAAACACGTGCACAGCTGGGATGGTCTTGTTTCAAACAATTATTGCATTTTAAACCGTTAACTAGTTTACTTTTACAACGTGAACATGAGAGAGCACCAGAGCACACGTCTGTTGCAGCAGGCGCCATACTTTCGAATTTAGCACGCGTTGCATACAATATTTTATCTACGACCTTAATTTGACCGTTATTAATCCATAAATATCGATTTAAGAAAGGTTCGCATCTGCGACACTTTTAATTTATGTCATAATGAATAATAGGCTACGCCGCGGGCGATTGTTTGGCCACGGCCGTGCTGTCAAGGTGAGTTACGAAATGTAATTATTGATACTCCACATATGACTGTAATTCATTACATAACGCTTTAATTATTTCAAAAACGCTTTAGCTGTAACACAAGAAGCAACTGGAATAGCTTTACAACTTCACTTGCAGTTCGAAATTGTAGTTTTATAACCTCACTTCACTTTTAGCCCGTGTGCTAAAAGTAAACAGCTGATTTCTTTAAACACGGTAAACTATAAAACGTCACTTTTAGTGAAACAATCTAGCGCTAAAAGGCCTACTTTTAGTAGTGGTCGTAGATAAATGTCATAATTAAATTAAGCGTCAAACCTTCTCGAATATTTGCTACTATGACTACATTTACACGGTAATTTAACGCTGGTGTTATTTAAACCGTTGTTATTAAAACTCATGTAAAATGTGCGTTTACACAAAGGGTGTTGTACAGGCTTTAAAGTGTACATCAGTATTAGCTAAAACCTGGTCGCAGTGTGACCAACTGCTTCGAGATTTTCCATCTGTCACTTTGTCAGACGCTATCTGTTATTATAAAATTATAAACATTACCGCCATAACCTACAAGGTTAATAACACAGCTGATACAATTCAACGGAGTGACGTTGGTGTGGTTGACAACTGCGACTCAAAACAACCAACCGCCTTTACAATTATGTTGGTAGTCCTGTTTCAAAACCGGTGTAAGTCGAAAGTATCCATTTACACGTATATTTTACACCCGCTTACTTACGTCACGTCTCTTGGCGAAGTGATGTAGCGTTAGTAAACCGGTTCTAGTAAAACCGGCATTGAATCCCATTTACATTTACACGACAATTTACACCGGTGTTAACAACAACTGATGTTGTAACACCGGTGTTAGCGGACCGTGTAAATGTAGTCCATGTTTATCTCTTTCTTACTCAAGCAATGAGTGTTATATTCTTGTTCATGTTATCTCATTGCTGTTATACAGACAGATCAATAAAAAAAACAATTAGGGCAGGCTGTGGTATGTGTTATACGTTTGGCAGTACTGAAGTGTATTGTCAGTCTATGTCAAATTTCAGATTAGTAGGTTAGGGTTTGTTTGTTGTTTGACACAGACTGCCGTAAAACTTAGCCTGCAAACAAGAACACTATACTAAGGACACGCAACTCCCGTTTCGAAGCGGACCGCTAAAAGCTGACAAGTAAGGCGGCCGTGGTGTACAATTATTCATTCATAAAACTCGTGAACTGTCAATGTCAAACATTTGCTGAGTGTAACTGGAAATTCGGACCATGTTTTAACAATTAATAACGCACTTGAAATACACTCCATTGGATTAACAACCGTAAACTGACTTTTAACCGCGATTACAGGTTAATTTAGCTCACTTCCAACTCTCGAACGACAGTACACGCTGTCGACAGCGCCGCGACGGCTATCCCCGACATAAGGGCCGCTTTTATATACAGCCGTCATAGGAAGTTGCATCTCCTTAGTATAGTCTTCTTGCCTGCAAATCTCGAATTTGACATAGACTGACAATACACTTCAGGACTGCCAAACGTATAACACATATCACAGCCTGCCCTAATTGGTTTTTTTATTGATCTGTCTGTATATAATTGTGGCCCCATCAGTATATTAAAATAAAATGTTTAGTGAATGCAAATTTGTTCAAATTACTGATTCCTAATTAATTGAGGTATTTAAAAGAATCATATTTTTAGCGTGAAATTGTGGCACGTATTTAAATAAAAGTTCTAGCATAAAAAGGCAATTTGAAATTTGCAGCAGATAGATGCCATGGTCATACTGCCACAGTACATTTTAAAAGAAACAAAACTTAATTATGCAGCTTATATAGTATATTATGTTATTAGGAGTAAAAGTGATACAATGGCGGACAATAAATTTAGGCCGGCCTGTCATTCGCTTGACATGTACTACTGCTACTACTACTATGTCCAACTAACCTCAATTTCGATTTTTCCGGCTTAAATTTCCACCATGGTACTTTGTGTAGTGAAACCGGAAGTCCGGGCGAGGCACACAAAGTCACTTTTACTCCGAATAGCATATATTTTATTTTCAAACAACCGAATTAATATAAATAAATATATAAGTATTTAAAAAATTGCAATTATCGAGAATTGACATTTACGGCCATCAAGAAAGCCAATGTCACAAATTATCGAAAGCTAATCAAGTTTTGAAGTACTTTTACTCCACCGGCATTAAAGTAACGCATTTACCTTGTCTGTCAAGTCACATAAGTTGTCACTATTATAACGTTTGAAAATACAATAAATTACAATAAAGTACTGTATAGTATTTACAAATATTTTAAGCTTTCCAACAATTTTTTATTAATTTTAAACTTTAAAAATTCCAGTAATAAAATTATAATACAAGTTTACACCTCACTAACGCAGCCCTTTAATTAGATGCGTTAATACAAGCGCTAAATAAACTGGGAAAATAATACAATTTTTCACTTGGATTTTGCAAATCAATCCACACCAATCCTTCCTTTAACAAATGATCTAAAGCTTTCTGTGCACGATCTCTCTCCCAACTCAATTGATCTTGTAAAATATTTATGGAAGTAAATGCCTGATTGGAATTAGCAACTTGCTGAATTACTGCTGTGTGGTCCATGCTTAATTCACCAGGAACAGATTGCACCATATACTGGCCCTTTCCAACTGGAACAACTGAAAAGCCGTTTCCAAATATTTTCAGCTTGCGAGCAGCGCATATTAGGTCATCCTGGCTGATTTCTTGGTGTTGTTTGCCCTGACCTCGAGCATTAATTAAACGCGTTCGTAATTCACTTAAACTAATAAGTCCTCCATTTTTGTAGTTGGTGGCTAAGCACACTTCTACTATCTGAACGGCTAGTTCATAATAGAAATCTCCAATGCCGAGGACTGACCAGAAGCCTTTGCCAGATGCCAACGGATCGACACCAATTGACGCACACATATCTTGGAACTGCTTTCGAAATCGAGCATTTTTACGTATTTCATTTTTGTGTTTGCTGGCGAATTCTTCTAAGTTCACCCTGAAGACGTCTAATTGCTTGGTCATTTGTTCGAACTGATTTTCTTGAATTTCATTGCCCTTGTCTTTGTATTTTCCTTGCTCTAATTTTTGTTTTTGTATTGCACCCACTCCAGCCCGACGTCTCATAGTTAAATGTTAAAAGCAGTTATTGTTAGGTTTAAAGGAATAGAAACAATTTTGAGGTTACACTAAACTGACAGGTGTCAGATGTCAAACTTGTTGCCCATTCCACATCATATACGAGGTGCATTCAAAAGTCCACTTTTAACTGAAACATATTCAATGATTATTTTATCTGTAGAGACCGATTTTAGGTTTTCAGCCTTTCGTGAGTTTTTTAGGCACATCACTTTCAGATACATATGAATTCATTTCAATAAAAACTATGCATTTTGACGCCTATTTGATATCACTTAAAATACCTATTTTAGAGATTATAAGACCTAACACTCTATATGCTTCCTATTTTTTGCTTTTCGCACCTATTTATTATTTGAATCTGCCTAAAAATAAGCATTTTGCATTTACAAAATTAATATTTGCCTTATACATATGCAACACATTAAACTGCTGTTTATATTTTCATACTGTGTCTTCAACGTGTGAGTAAAATTGTGTAGTGCCGCTGGTAGTGCGTAGGAGTAGACCACTGGCATGCCCTTCACAGTCACAGGCGTAGGTGTTGTTAGTTGACAGAAACAGCATCGTTGACAATTTCACTTTTTTTCTGTAAGTCAACATAACCTTTAATGTTTTAAACTGTGCCGCCAATACTTAAGTATAAAAGTGTAGTATTAAATTGAAAGTAAATTGAAAAGTGATACTGTATAGACTTACAATACCGAAATAAAAAAAACTCCACCAAAGAGAAAATGCAAGGCTTGTCAGTCAAATCCCACCGTTTACGAAGTTAATGCAGTAAACAATACAATATTTTGCAAATGTTGCAATAAAGCTGTAAGTTAATATATACCCCCACATAATGTTCCTTTTATTTTATAGTTTGTCTGCGGAAAAAAACTCATTGCACAACATAAAGCCACAATGCCAACGTCTTTTACTTTGCACAATTAAGTATTTGTAAAATGTTAAAAATGCTGTGAATTTTACTTTTCAATCTGTTTTAAATATTAAAATTATATGCAGTTAGAGGTTTATTATATTTTTTATTTTATTTTATATTATAAAATAAACAACTTGTTTTTTTTTAAATTATACATTGGTGTTTGTTTATGTTGTACATTGTTTTTTATTTTTATATCATAAATCAATTTAAGGACCTGACTTTACTCGATTCTAAATTATTTAAGAAACATATTAATGTTTTATCCTAAAATCGGCACCTATTTTGACCGTTTTACTACGTAAATATGGATTTTTCTAACCTAAAATAAGTACCTATTTTCAGTTTTTTGTAACCTCAATATCCGCCCTCTACTTATCTATTTAAGCTGTAACTAACTGTGTTGTAGCTTCCCAGTATTTGCATGATGTATTTATAATTTCTATCTCATTAATGTTAATAACAATAATTATTAGCAAAATATAAAAAAACAAGCAATCCAGTGAGACAAATGTCTCATTTAAAAAAACAAAAAATACCGTTTTTCAAATAGAACGCGTATTAAATAAAAACTGTACCCAGACCGGGAAGGTGTCAAAATGGTTGCCTAACCGATCGACGTTTTAAGGAGCAGGGGGTCGCAGCTCCGTTTGGCTGCTGAAACATTTTTATTTAATACGTGTTCTATTTGAAAAACGGCCTTTTTGTGATTTCTCGAAAACCGGAAGTGTCACGTGACTGAAATTCGGTGCCTGAGCTCACATGACCATTCCAAACATATAACTTTCATAACTTTTTTCTCTATCTCTTACGGTTTGGCTGCTGAAACAGCGTCCCGGACGGACGGACAGACAAGTCTACAGCGTCCCGGACGGACGGACAGGCAAGTCTATTAGATAAAGGATAAATATTTTGTAGTGACTATTTCCCGCATCTCTTATTATCCAATCAAATGCCATGATTTCTCAAAATTCAACCAATCACCTGTTTTTATAGTGGTAAAAGATTTTCGGTTGGGATTTTATCAGTTTTTTTACCACTTGTATCCATGGCGACCACCCAATATGTTGTTTTAATCAAGGTGGTATTTCAAAAGCGTCACTTAAACTGTCATTGTGCATTAGTATAAATGTCACATTGATTGAATACCGATACAAAATGACCAGTTATTTGGGAATTTGTCCACAAAATGTATTTTTGGAGCTCATGATTTTTCTAGGAAAATGTTTTACTCAAGATTTGTTGTTTTTTGGCTACTTCCCTCGACAAACTAACTTTGATAAATTCACTCGCCTTCGGCTCGGAAATTTGATGAAGTTAGTTTGTCTTGTGACATTGCCAAAACAAAAAACTTTCGTAATAGTACATTGTGTATCTAGGACGAAAAGAGTAACATTTCTGGCCAACGGTGACTATTGTTGGGCGAGGCGAATGCCGAGCCCAATAACACAGGAGTCTGGGAATGTTGATTTTTGTCCAAGATACACATACTATTTTTCCGCTGATCGATACGAGTAATTAAAAAAAATAGGACATAGTACTCGAATATTCCCGCCTAGGACGGGAATATTATTCCTGTACAGTTTTATTGTAAATTACCTAGCAACGGCGGATGTAATGGAATGTTTGACTTTGCTCAACAAAACTGTATCAATAATGTGTCAATTCTAGTACGATTGGCGGAAAAATATTTTACCAGAAAAATCATTTTTCCTTGATGCATTATTACTGAATATTTCTAACAGATTTTTTGTTATCGTAAGTGTTCATCGTGAAATATCTGTCAATATCCATTAAGGCACTTTAACGTTATTTTTTGTCAAATTTATAAACTCAATTTTTTTCGAGTTAAGCAGTTGAACATAAATTTTGTATGGTACACGTAACTAATGCTCTTTAGTAGGATTGGTTCTTTATACGGACTCGGTTCTTAACGGTCGCTCGTCCACTTAAATAGGCGCGCCCACCATAAGTAAGATTTCTATTATAAATAGGTATTTTGTTCTACTGCATCGGAAAGCTATCAATTTCGGCAGTGTTTAAACAGAGTATATTTAAATTCGCATTATTCTCTAAGATGGATTCGTCGAAACGAATTTGTATTTTAAGTTAAAATCCATCAGATGGGTCAAGTTTAGTATACGGCCCGGTCTATTGCGCATGTGCTGGGAGTGGAGTATGGTTTATAGTTCGATCAGCGTGCGTAAAAATGTAGGTGCCGCTATCGTCTCGTAATGTTTAAAGCAATGTTGTTGCACTCTTGGTAGTTCAGCTTAGCGGTTTAGGTTAGTTGTTAGGTTTTGATGAATTTTTTAGAGAAAAAATACTAGAAGAGAGTATGTTCAACGTTACATTTTTATGTTAACTGTTACATTTTTGCGCATGCGCAGTTTACCGGACCGTATACTAAACTTTCACCCCATCAGATTTGTGCTAACGACAGCATTTGGAAATTTAAATGCATCGATAGAGAAACATTCGTAGGAATTGTACGGAAAAAGGGTTCATACTAATATTAATGGAATTAAATTCTTTAGAATTAACACATAACTCTTCTATCGTACAAAGTTTTACATTCACTGCAGTTGATTCCATTTTGAATATTTATTTATAAAGATTATTTAAATGTTTCTTGTTTAGGATTATTTTATTACTACAAAATAAAATATAAATAAACTAAGCCTACTACTTTCTAGTATTTTCGTATTACCAATTGTGTTTAATACTCAAAATTTCTGTTAGGTAGCGTTATAACACCATGTATCTCTAATGTATCTACGATAGTTGTCTTGTTTTGGTCTCTCAAATGCATACCTCGAAATCCTATACTGTTACATCTTACCTCGTGTATAATTGGAAAAGGATATGGGAATATTTAATTTAAGTAAAGTGTATACTAATCTCTCTAGTGTTGTGTAAAGCCATATACGCAAACCTATGTCAAGATGTTTATAATCTTATAGCCCCAGTTTCAGTTACAAATTTGCAGACGGTCTCATCAAACGTTTAATTGTGTTAACATTTTATCTTTATTAGTGCAATAAACCGCAAATTAGCCGAAGAAAAGTTCTACGTAGTTAAAAATATTGTTACGTTAGCTAACGTTTTTATACCTTGTTCTGGTTTTTTCAGCATTTTCTCTTCAACGCTAATGGCCAATCTGCTATAATTCCATCTTTCGCTGAGTAGTACAGCGAACTACAAATTTAATATTGATGTTAATTGCATGTAACGCTAGTTTGCACAATAGCAATATGCTTTACAACATCAAATCATTTATTTACAAGAAATTACATAAGTATATTCAATAGCTCAGATGCATGAAACGGTAAAAACTTTCGCTGGTTTGTTCAAATGTACAATTTCAATTCTTAGAGAGAAATCATTCTAATTTTACGATATGTAGTAACTGTTTATTGCAAAAGCATTGGTAAAGTTTCACTCTTTCATCAATTTGATGCAATTTGATCTCTTTATAGTTTTATAATCGTTACAAAATATGCGTTGCAATTCTCCAAATTGCGAGAAGCAACCAGGTATGATAATGTTACATATGATTGATAAGCAATAGTATTTGTTGCGTTTCAGCATATGCATAATATTTCAGTATAATTTTGTAATAATTTTTAATATACAAATAAAATTGAAGCATTGTTTTGTTATAGCGATGTTAATATAATCAAGATATAAGTAATCTGCCAAAGATAAATAGAGTACCTAACACAATGTTAAAAATATCTGTTTTGAAGGGCTTTGTTTGGATATACATATGTAATAAT
This sequence comes from Agriotes lineatus, assembly GCA_940337035.1. NCBI lineage: Eukaryota > Metazoa > Arthropoda > Insecta > Coleoptera > Elateridae > Agriotes > Agriotes lineatus. The sequence continues at coordinate 70,792 of CALNHX010006913.1, forward strand.
CTATTGCAGTCTCTTGTGATATCATTGTTCTCAACACAATGTGTGCAATTAAATCGATTCGTTTATTATGCAAGATTATAAGCTGTAAAATATAGAATTTTTGTTGAAAAAGTTGTTAAATTCCATAAACAAATTCGAATTGCCGTCGATGGTTGTAACGAAAGAAGAATTTTGAAAATTTAAAAGCAATGTTATAGGGAAATTTAATGAATGAAACCTGTTGTCGCTTCATATAAATTAAATTTTTGGCAATCTATAATTTTGGATTGTACTTAGTGACTGAATAACTATAAATAGCTATAAATAAAACGGTTTCTGTTCTTGCAATTTCTATTATTATTATTGTTTAATATTTGGCACATCAACATGTAGGTTATTGGCGCCTTAGCTTTGATAAACAACAGTTAAATATAACGTACAATTTCAAGTGTATCTATCTAGACTTTGTTAAATAGTCTAGCGTCCTTTATGTATTTTATAATTATATATTCACTGTCCTGGTCGTTCGCCAGAGCTTCAGTTAGAAGGCCTGACAATTGTAAACTGTCCATTATGGCCGTGTACTTTCTACAGTAGATGCTAATGTGGTTTAAGTTATTTCTTCTTCGCATGTATCACACAAGTTGTGATCTGTAATATTATTAAAATGGTGTTTCTATTTTTAATTTAGCAGAAATCAAAATATCTAGAGAATATATAAACAATAATATTATTTGGTAAAATAAAATATCAAAAATCTCCTTCATAATCCCATTTATGACCACACTGTTTATTTGTAATTAAGTTTTGCTTCTAATTAATCTTTGTTTCCTTCTTCGGGAAGACGAAAAAGTATTGTAATCGTGAAAAATTTACCTACCAAGATTTCTTCAAATCTTTACGGCTCACGGTCCTTAGATGACGAAAAATATATTTTCTCAAATTCGTCTGTCTGTCCGTTTGTTGGCGGTGTAGCTCAAAAGCTATGTCTATCTGGCTCGAAATAACAGTTAGCATGAAACAAAGCAGGTGAATAGAATAATAAAAAATGATTTCTGAAATACAGAAAGAATATGAGCGTTATGTATTAAAACTGTATAAGCCAGCAAAAGACAGATTAGCTGAAAGGTAAACGAAACCGTGCTAGCAAAATAATAATTGCAAAGAGCAATGAAAATGAAACGCAACCGATCGAAAGACAATTAGTGAGACGTTAAATAAACTGCAAGTGTATCACTGCATTATAAACAAAAGTGAATTAGAAGCAGAACAAGTGTAGTAACAATTATTCCAAGAAAAAGACAATGTTAGTGGTTAGGTAAAGACATGACATCAAAACTGTAGTCCATAAGGTTTCAAATGTTATCAATCCTAATTTCCTTTATAAAAATTTGAATATCTAGTTGCTAAGTGACTAGGCTTGCCAGATTTAAAAAGCCTTTATATAGGAGAAGGTAAAAAAATATATAGGAGAAGTCGAAAATATATAGGAGAAAACTTTATTATAAACCTTACAAACTTTGAATAAATGAAGCAATATTTTACAAAATAAAAATATATACTTGAAATAATACCATCACCCGTGCTAGGTATATTTTTCGTTGGTTTTCGTCTTTTTTAACAATGCCTTATTAGTTTTTATAGAATTATAGAATTATGTACAATTTAATACAAAATTTTCCGTTATCAGTAATTCTGATTTAATTAAATCTACTGAAGCGCGATTTCTAACATCGCTCCACTTATTTCCCATAATACTGTAACAACTCGCAACAAATTGCGTTTGTAATTATAAGACTTATAAAATTTAAGTTGTTGGAAGAAGAGAATAAGTCAAAGCCGGCCCTGCGTAAATTTCAAATATAGCGAACGCGAAAGTGCATTTACCAAGAACGGTAAGCTACATTTGTCGTAGTCAGGAAAAGCGATTCAATTACATCCGGTGCTCACAAAGTAAAAGATTTCTGAGAACAGAGAATGCCGATTTGACACATAGCGCAAACCCGTGTGGGATATGTCAAATTCGCAATTCTCAGAGTGCACAAAGTACAAGTCAAAATGCAAGTGGACAAAACGGGGAAGTCCGAGAAATATACGGCCCTCCACGAGAGAAAATTACCTGGGAGGGAACGCAAACCGCGAGAGCAGTTCACGTCCCGGTTTCGAGTAATAAATTAACCCGTCGAACCATTTTTCGGTGCCAATTCTAACTAAACCAAAATTACATCTTTTCGATCTAAAACTAAGTGTGTAGTGCCCAACCTTAAGGAAATCCAGTTGCCAAAAGGGAAACCGTAGGACTCCAATCAATTTTAGCCGAACTCAATTTAAATTCATAACTAAACTTCGGTCGCGCCGCTTAAATTGAATAATAACCAAATCGAGGGGAAGTAACCACCGCACAGGAGAAAGGTCAGACTTAATTGTTGTATTTTATATTAACCAACTCAAAGGGCCGTAGCTAGATTTATTCTATTCCTTCCAAAACAATTTTAATGTCATAAACTTTAAGCGTAATTCTGAGCAATTATAATTACGAATCTGTAGCAACTTAAACTTATAGCCGCTTGGGCGTACAACCATTGTAATTGGGCAAAATTGATAATTGTTTTCCAATATAGTGTTATAATATTCTTTGGCGTTTTATTTTATTAAAAGTAGGCTTTACAACACCTAAATTAAGAGCAGGGGTCAGCGATCGAGTTAACCTCCGAGGAAGCGTAACTTTGTGGTCTAAGAGGGAAAACTACCCCTAAGACCTCCATAAGGGTTGCAGCCCCTAACATAAGGGTTGCAATACTTTACAATACTAAAGACCATTTCTACAAAGGCCGAGGTTGCATGAATACTGAAAATAAATGACCTAAAAATACAATATTTGGAATTTCCTCAGTTTTTTCCCTAAAGATTGAGCAATTTTTCAACTCTGGCTGCAAATTCATTACCTGAGTTAGACCTTGTCCTGCGATCGAAAATTCTTTTAAACAAATTTAACATTTCGCAGTTGACTTCGTTTTGGTGCCTGTTAACCATTTAAAACTTTGTTCCCATTCTTTTCGATAGCTGCTGGAATGTTTTTTAGAGTTCTTTTTGGGTGGAGTGTTTGCACCACTTGCACAATCACTACCAGTACCACTGTCGTCAAAATCAGAATAATTGGAAATGTTCACATTTTCTACTATTACCTATCAATTATAAAGTAATAACAAACAGACTCCGACATTAACAGAAAATTAATTTTGGTTGACGAGTTCGGTACGTTCGATATGAATTTTCGAAATTTAAAGCAAGACAGCTGGAAAAGGCACACTTCTCAATCATCATAGGAGATTTTAATGCAAAGGTCGGAAAGAAGAACAACGACAGCATAAATAATATTGGACATTTTGGTTTGGGTACGAGAAACAACAGAGGTGAAATGTTAGTAAATTATTTGCGAAGTGAAAACCTGTACTGCATGAATACCTTTTTTAGAAAACCAATACAGAGAAAGTGGACATGGAAAAGTCCTGACAACAAGACTAAAAACGAAATCGATTATATACTGACCAACAAACCAAAAATAGTCACAGATGTATCAACCTTAAATAAATTCCACACTGGTAGCGCTCATAGACTAGTAAGAGCTACCGTCCTGGTTAACACAAAGACAGAAAGGAAAAAACTGATCTCAAAGACTAGCAGCCACTTAATAACAGAACAAATAACGGAAAACAACGAGGAATACCAAAAAGAACTTCGAAATAGACTAGAACCATTACAGCTTCTTAAAAACGCAGAACTAAATCAAATTTCGGAAAAAATTACTAAAGCTATCCAAGTATCCACGAAAAAGATCTGTACTCGAAGTAAGAAACAAAAACAAAACAGAATAAGCGAAAACATAATTGCACTTATGGACAAACGACAAGATCATTCGGAAGGAAATTCGGAAAGACATAAGAACCCACAACACGCAAATGATCCAAAACACCATAGAAGATAATTGCAATATGAAAGTCCTAAGGTCAAAAATGACAAAGAGCAAAACGAACATCATCAAAATGAAAAACTTGGAAGGAACTATAATAACAGATAAAACAGAAATCATTACTTTCATAGAAAAATTCTACAAGAACCTATATACCTCAACTATAAAAAGACCAGAAAATCGAAAAAACATCCTTATAAATATAGGATCAGAGGAAATACCCGAAATAGACAACACAGAAATCAGAAATGCCTTGCAACAAATGAAAAATCGGAGAGCTCCGGGGGAAGACCAGATTACTTGCGAAATTCTAAAGATGGGAGGTGAAACGGTATTGGAGGCTGTAAGAATTTTACTAAATAAATGCCTCGAAGAGGGAAGAATACCAATAAAATGGCAAAACTCTGAAGTCATCATATTGTTCAAAAAAGGCGATAAGACAAATATAGAAAACTATCGACCAATAATATTGTCACACTAATAATTTTATTTATGAAAGTGTAAATCTAAATATTTTTTGTGTGTGTATTTTTTTTCATTATTTGATAATTTGATTTTCTTTTTTTGTGCCAATAAAAGACATTATTATTATTATTATTATTATTATTATTATAAGTTTGCTATCTCACTTATATAAAATACTAACTAAAATAGTAACAAACCGCTTAACAAATAAGTTCGATTTTTACCAGCCTGTGGAACAAGCAGGATTCCGAAAAGGCTTCGGGACTATAGATCATCTACAATCACTAAGAACACTTATAGAAAAATGTACTGAATATAACATTCCTCTCCACTTAGCATTTGTCGACTACCAGAAAGCATTCGATTCGATCGAAACCTGGGCGATCCTACAAGCGATGGATGGAGCAAGAATTGATTCGCGGTACTCCAACCTCATAAGTTATATATACCAAACTGCTTCATTCCATGTAAAGATCAATGAAGACATGACCACAAATAAGATCCCTGTCGAAAAGGGCGTACGTCAAGGAGATACGATCTCACCAAAGCTATTTACTCTAGCAATGGAAGATGTATTTAAAAAGCTTTCCTGGGAAACAAAAGGTATAAACATCGATGGCGCCTACTTAAGTCATTTACGTTTCGCAGACGACATAGTTCTCAGCAGCACAGAGATAAACGAATTTGAAACCATGCTGAAAGACCTAAATGAAGTATCAAAAAGTGTGGGGATGAAGATAAACTCAAACAAGACCAAAATAATGAGTCCAAACCAAGTGCACATCGAAATAGATAACCAGACCATCGAAAATGTACCCGAATATATATACCTGGGGCACCTCATTAAATTAGGAAAAGAAAACCAAATAGCCGAGGTAAATCGAAGGATTGGAATGAGTTGGGCTGCATTCGGGAAGTTGGGATACATCGTTAAAAACCCAGACATCCCTATCAACCTAAAGCGAAAGGTATACGAAGCGTGCATCCTCCCTGTTACCACGTATGGACTAGAAACAATAACGCTCACAACAAAAAGTGCAAATAGATTAAGAACTACGCAAAGGTCAATGGAACGAGCCATGCTTGGACTCACGCTAAGAGACAGGGTAAGAAACAACGAAGTCCTCAGAAAAACCAAAGTCCTTGACATTATGCTACGCATATCTCAACTAAAATGGAATTGGGTGGGACACGTCGCACGACAAGACCCAGCTAGATGGACACATAAAATCGTACACTGGCGCCCGAGAACATCCAAACGAAGTATAGGAAGGCCACAAAAAAGATGGCTAGACGATATTAAGAAGACAGCAAGAAGAGACTGGTTTCGGAAGGCAACGGACAGGCAGGCATGGAAGGAACTGAGAGAGGCCTACATTCAGGAGTGGATGAACACAGGCTGAAAAAGAAGAAGAAGAAGATTACATTTAGCTTTCTTTCACTGTCTTGGGGTTTTGTAGTATTGAATTAGTAATCCGTTGCAGTGAAGTTACAGAATTAAGATCTTGTACAGATTATATGTCTAGCTTGATCAAAACCGAGTATACTTTCTGTTGGATGTTTACGGGTGAGCACCTTAAAATAATTAAATGTTGTCTATTTTTGCATTAATTTAGAAATAGATAAAAGTAATCATTTGCACATAGCTCATGCTTTACCTTTAACGAAAATCGCATTCAACAGATTCAGGGTAAATGTTGTAAAAGAGACAAAAATGGGCAACGATAAGCGCGTCGTTTATAGGGTGATTCATAATGAGTGTAACAAACTTCGGCATTTTGTTTTGGAGGTCATTTTAAGTCAAAAAATTTATATAAACCTAGGTCCTATTTCACTTCATTACAGAACTTCAAGAGATCAAAGTTTTAAAAGTGTAGTAGTAAATTCATACATTTAGTTACCATTAAAAAAGTAAAATAATACTACAGAAGGCGAGTAACCGAATGGCTAAGCGTGCATTATCTCAACAAATGGATTGATCGTGGTGGTCTCATTGCTTGGCCTCCGAGGTCCCCTGATCTAAATCCTTCAGATTTTTACTTTTGGGGTCACCTAAACAGTTACTTTAGAGCAGGGGTCGGCAACCTGCGGCCCGCGGGCCGCATGCGGCCCTTTGCAACTTTTTGCGCGGCCCGCCAAAGCACCAATATAACTTTAGGAAAAATCAACAAACTTAAAGCGTAAGCGTGCCGAAATGTGGCCGGTGACAAAAATGCGCGACAAACAGAAGCATAGTGGGAAACCTATTTTACTGCGCAAGTTTAATCCCCACTCCCCAGCGAATACGACTTCTCGCTTAGCAAGTGTAGCATTCTTTCTAGTGATGGGCATAATTGGATGATTTCAATAATCGGAATGTTCCATTTCGGAATGTTTATAAAATCGGAATATCATCCGATTATTTTACATTCCGTAAATGCAAGCAAGGGAAAACGAGCGAAACAACAACAAGCGGAAGGAAGATGAAGTGCTTGCAAATTTACGATGAGAGCACTCGCCGTAGCGCCGTAAGCCCTTATCTGCGTTGGCATCTATTGTTTGGGTTTGTAGGACGGTCAGTAATAGCTATTTACGTTATTAGACCGGTAGCAATATTTTTTATGGCGGCGCCAATACTTTACAGGTCGAACCGTAGGGCGAGACCTGTATGTTTGGCAAGGCCATAAGAATTCTACCAGTCGTGTATCGTATAAGATTTTTTAGGATACTGCATTGGTAACTAGCGTTTACATTGTTACAAACGAGTCCGGTAGATAAAATTTACCGGACTCGTTTGTAACTATGTAGACGCTAGTTAGCAATGCAGTATCCTAAAAAACAATTTATGAGTTTGAGTCGCACAGTGGGATATGAGGAAATAAAATATTTTTTCAAATTATTACAGTAGTTACGTTAATAGACTTTCGGAAAATGGTAGTGATATTTTAAAGTTTAATAGCACATAAAGAACATAATAGATAGTATAAAACAATACTTGAATTTGAAATCTGTAGGTGTACTATCTAATAATTAATCTACGAAATACCACTGCCATTAGTGCCATTCACGTATCATACACGTGCGCACACGGCGCGACCCGTCGACATTCGCCAACCAGCATATAGCAGTCAAGTGAGTCAATACAACCTTCCGTATTCCGTTCAGTTCAAATTGGCATTTCGTTTTCTCATTTTGTGTACCGAATAGTAAAATAATCGAATTCCGAATTTTGTGCACCGAACAGTAAAATAATCGAATTCCGAAAAGTTCCGAAATAATAGGAACCTTCCGATTTTTTGAACAATCGGAAACTTTCCGATTATTCATTCCGGATAGGCCCATCACTAATTCTTTCATTTCGCCAGTTTGCTACTGCATGTTCATATGTGCGTTCATGTTGACAGCCGTATGACGTTTCACTACAATATTTTATATTTTTTATATTTATATATTTTATATTTACATATTTATACATATTTAATTGGAATTGTATTTTCTTTTTTTTCCCTTTTAAGAATTGTAAATTTTTTGTTCTCTAACATTATTGTTATTATAGCATGTCAATAAAAAATAATTTTTTTTTATATTTATTTTTAATAATATTTATACTCGTATATGATATAAAAGCACTATTTAAGTTACATTTGAATGTGCGGCCCGCATAAAAAAAAATATTTTGAAAATGGCCCGCCGTCCGAAAAAGGTTGCCGACCCCTGCTTTAGAGTGTTAAAATAAATACTATTCGTGAACTACTCCAAAGAATAATTGATGCCGTCAATGAAATTCAAAATAACTATGCCATAGTTTCTTGTTTCTAATTCGATGATACGCAGGTGTCCTGCAAGTATTCAGGCTCAAGAGCCACATTTTGAGCACTTGTTATAAATCGTACACTCTCTTTTGTTTCCACATTAATTGTTAATTATAAGTTTATAACATTTGTTTTATTTTTTAGATGTTAAGCTTACCTATTTGCTACTACATTAATAAAACTAATTGGAATGCGATCTATGTTCGTATAAGGTTTTTGTTCAAAATGACTTTGACCAAAAGCTGTCAAACTTTTTTACTCATTATGAATCACCTTGTATAATAGCCGCAAGCGCAAATGCGAGACGTTACTTTGTTCCCGAACCAACGCTGCCAATCGTTGAAATTGCGCTCGCAGGAGCTGAAATTTCTCTGAGTTCAAATCTTATTGCATGAAATGCTTTTTATTTGCAAATTGATGTAATTCGTATTACCAAATATTTTCTTTTATTGTTTCAGTGTTAGTAGGAACGTTATTTTTATCCCAATTTCCTTTAAATTTTTCACAAAGATTACTGTCACAACTTCCACTTGCGAGGGAAGTTCTGACTAAAGCCCTTTGGAGAATTTTTTATTTGCAATTTGATGTAATTGGTATTATTATGTGTTTACTTTCACTATTTCAGTATTAGTAGTAATGTTAAGGTATTTGTGCAAATATTGTACATAATTTTTAACACTCTTGTTTTCCTTTGACGTTTGAGGAATTTGTAATTTCAAAGCTTCCACTTGCCAGAGAAATTCCGAGTAAAGCCCTTTAATTATTTTTATATACGAGGGTGGGCTGAAATATAATGCACACATGCTTGCAGAACGCGAACGAAATGACCGACAGAGATGCGCACGGCTACATTCGGAAGCTACATCCTTCCCTTATGCGCATGCCAAGTTTGAAGGAGTTTCGTTCACCAGTTCGTTTTTTAGCAGGGGAAGTATGGAGACGTGTGCTAGTGCCATGTCAACGCAAATTAAATAGCGCGCGGTTATCGAATTTTTAACTGCTGAGAACGTGGTTCCTACGGAAATTCATCGCCGTTTAAAGACCGTTTATGCCGACGATACTGTTGACAGGACTACTGTTAATCGGTGGGTATTACAATTTCGTGGTTGCCAACCTGGAAAAGTCGCAATTAATGAAGAAAAACGCAGCGGACGTTCTTTTGACTGTGTTTTGGGATGCCAAAGGAGTTTATGTGGCCAATTGTCTGGAACGAGGGGCAACGGTAAATTCTTCTAAATACATAGAGACTCTAAAACAGCTTCGACGTCGAATTTGTCGCGTTAGAGGCAGCCTGTAACCAATAATTTTGCAACATGACAACGCTCGTCCCCACGCCTCACGCGTAACCGAAGAGGCTCTGCGGAAGCTGAAGTTTGAACCGATTCCACACCCTCCCTACTCTCCCGATCTAGCGCCTAGCGATTTCTATTTTTTCCCTCTACTCAAGAGAGACCTCAAGGGTAATAATTACATCTCAGACGATGAGGTGAAGGCAGCTGTGGCGTCCTGAATTCGAGAAAAGTCGGAAGAATTTTTCAGTGATGGGATAAAGAAACTTGTTACGCGTCAGTGGCGTAACTACCGAGGGGGCAAAGGGGGCAGCGGCCCCCGGGCCCTGAACTTCAGGGGGCCTAACTGGCCTCCTGAAGTTTAAAGCCCGGCAGGTCCAAACTCGGTCCCGTATGAAGTTTCAGTGAGTCCGGAAAAAACACTCGCTATTGTTCATTTTGCTTTGATATTTCTGTTTATGAATTTTAAAAAAATAATTGAAAAATGATAACCAAAAATGCTTTGGCAAGAATAGGACTTACACTTGGCAATTAAGGGGCCCGGTGAAGATCATGGCCCCCGGGCCCAAAATTTGAAGTTACGCCACTGTTACGCGTTGGGAGAAATGTGTTAGTCTTAACGGTGACTGTGTTGAAAATTAATTATATACTTTTGAAGCCAAAGAATTGCACTTCAGTGGTTCAGAGAAGTCAAAGTGCGTGAGCATAAATACGAAATATTATATACGTGCAGTATTGATGTGTGCAATATATTTCATTAATTGCGTATCTTCATATTACAAATAATGATAATTTTTCTAGAAATAAAAACAGTTTGTCAGACTGTTTAGGTATTTCAAATGTTGAATAGAAAATCTTAAGGTGTTTGTTTAAATCACTTTTTACTTCTCTCGTCTAAAAGATGAAGGAAGTATTGTTATCGATAAAAAATCACCTTCCGAGATTTCTTTAGACCTTCACGTTTTAGGACCGCTAGATGACAAAAAATACGTTTTCTCAATTCCGTCTGTCTTTATTTCTGTTTGTCTGTTTGTCTGTCTGTCTATCTGTCTGTCTGCCTGCCTGTCTGTCTGTCTGTCTGTCTGTCTGTCTGTATGTCTGTGTGTCTGTTGGCGGTATAACTCAAAAACTATTTGTTGGAAGAAGATGATATTTAGCATGCAGATTATACAGGCTAAAAAACTATCAAATTATACCAAAATTGACCCCCCCCCTCTTCTGTGGGTGGGGCGGGGGGAAACTTTACAATTTTAAATAGAAACCCACACTTTTGATTGCAGATTTGCATTCTACGCTAAAAACTACGTTTTGCCTAAATTTGTTTTTATTTT
>CALNHX010006914.1:0-81614 GCA_940337035.1 Agriotes lineatus
CTTTTAATTGCCACCCATATGCAGTCTATGTCTCCGAATCAAACACCATCCTCGTAAATCTATGAATAGAAGGTCTAGAGGGGACTTTAATCCTAACGATTGTTTTACAATTATTCCTAGCGCGGCCATCATATCTACGCACAATTTACTCTTTCTAAATATGCTCTTCTCTCTTCTCAATTTATCATGTATGCTCGGATAACTCTCTTTACAATAATCCTGTAGGAGTCTTTGCTAACTACATTTAATTGTTTTTTTAGAAATTTTTATTATTGTCGTTTACAATAATCCAAATATATTCTCCCCGTTACGAAGGTAAATCAATGCTCTCACAAAATATACCGTATCTGCGTCAGCAAAGCGTGGAATAAAATGATTGATTTCTTCTTCTTCCTTATATAAATGCAATCTTGGGATGATGTCGCTTTGGAGGCATGGCGATTCTCCACTGCGAGGATTTCCGTTCTAGGTTATTTTCATTGAAAGGTTTTCATTCATTTCACTCACGCCATCTTTTTCTCGTCCAGCGTACAACGTCCTGTACCTTGCATCTTCGCCTTATCTCTTTGCTTCTGATTGTACCATTTAGCATGACACCTGTTATCGATATCAGGGTTATCCTTATCTTTGATGATTTTAATATTTCCATAGTTCTTGAGGTCTTTCCTCTCGTTTTAGCTGCATAAGTTAGTTTAGAACGTACAGCTGTTAGATACAAAGTTGCTTGGCATTTATGTTTCTTCATTAACTTGGGTTCATACTTCTTTGTTTGTGTTTTTATTGGTGCATATGGTAATACCTACGTATATAGTTAAATGGAGATAGTTGTTCAATTATGCGATCCTCAGCTTCTCTTGACATTACCATAGATTTTGGTTTTGGTATGAATATCCGCATGTTGTGTCTGTTAGCTGCTTGGCTGAATTTATGCAATAAGAGTTGTAGATTTTCTTTGTTCCCCGATATGATAGCAGCGTCGTCAGCTTAACGAAGAATCTTCTTCTATTTCGTTGCTTTATGACAATCGCAATAGGAGAGGACCAGATATAGGCTTAGATTACCATTACAAATACACGTTGAGAAAAGAACAAAAGCTTTATGATAGAAATCTGGACGTAAAATAAACAGGAAGAAATGCGTTAAAGAGTAAACGAGAAAATGAGAAGAGAGCGGATGGTAAAGCAAGCACCACGCTTGGATCTCACGCGGCCTAAAAATAAAAGGAAGAAGAAGAAGAAGGTAAAAAACATAGATTAATTAATTAATGTAGAAAGAACTTTATTGAAACTAGTATAGAAGTTTGTAGTTACAGAGAACACGGGAAGAAGAAATGGATGAGCCAGGATAACGTCAAATTAAATCTGGAAGCAAAAAATGTAAAACTGTCTAAAAACTGAAGAAAAGAAAGAAATAGAGAAGTATGAAACGATAGCAGCTGGAATGGGAACGAAAATTAAAAACAATGAAAATAGTTATGTTGTCAGCACTGGACATACTAAAACACTGTACGAGAGCATAAGAAAAATTGGTGAAACCAAAAGAATGCAAAACGTAATAAAATATCAGAAAGGAAGAATGTTAACGACAGTTGAAGAATCACTAAGAAGATGAGTAGAATATTTTAGAGGATCGATGAGTATAGAAAGCACTGTTGATAAGATGCTAGTAATACGCACAAGATCTTTTGAACCTACCATAAGCATAGATTCACCAACGATTGAAAAAAGCAGTAAAAACTGTAGTAGAGATTACAATATAATAGAAAAGGCAAGATAAGATATTGAGCGACATGTTGATGATTAGCTTCATGGTGGGGATTTTCACGAATATAAGCTAGATCTGTAGTGATTATCCCAATTCTTTGGAACCATCGCTGAATTTTTAAGTAGCTCGGAATTAATCTTTTGTTGCCCCTACTTTTGTTAGTGAAAGACCCGAGATGAGTTTAATTTTTGGTTAAACATTAAGAAAAGCCGCGGTAACAGCAGCGGTTGACTGGTATTTCGTGGTGGCTAGCGTTGTACATAGACAACAAGACTATTTCCAGTCTAAGTTATAATGATTTCCGTAAATAACTATTGTTTCGCAGTAATTTAAACACATTCAATGATCCTTGCTGAATAAGTGCCGGGGTCATATCGTAGCCACTAAAATCAATTAAAGAGATGCCAGTTCTGTGAATACTCCTTTAGTCAAATTCTACAGCGAATACAAAACCTTAAGGTTTTACCTTTTCCTGGTTTAAGAAATTAATGTTTGGAGGCGGAAGCTGCTGTAGCAAAAATAGGAGCGAGTTAAATGGATGGCAGTAGCAACAATGCGAATATTTGAATTTTATCTTGTTTGTAAACAGCCAAAGTATGCGGATTGTAGTTTATTTAATGAGTTCAGCCAATTTTTATCTCTTTTCTAATAGAGGATCGGCCTAAACGTTTTACATTTTCGATACCTTTTCATATTGGATTTGGATAGTAATCGAAAATAATTATTGAATTTGATTGGTAATATTTGTTTACATAGTTAATATAGTGGATTATAGATGGTATACTACATAGATGGTAACTATACACGCATGGCGTGGTTTGGACAAAAATGAGAGAGTGAAATGAAAACTATTTACTTTTACCAAACAACTAAGATATTGGATACCTACACATTAACTATAAGACAATTGCAAATGAAAATACCTTTTTTGACAAACTCCTAGGTATTTAGGGGTTACACATAAGAAACAAACAACTAAAACCATATTTGCTGACGACAATGTAAGTTTTGCAAAACAGAAGAAGATGTGATATGCATGACCAAAACATTATAAGAAAAATTTAACAAAATAGAATGAAAATAAGTTTTGATCAACCAGGCTATATAGAAGAAGAACAACAATACATCCACATAAGTATATTTGATCAATTATAACACGTAGCGGAGGTGGATTAGAAGTACAAACCTCTGGTTCAAGGGCAAAACATCTGGATTTAAACCCCAACCACTCCACCGGCCGTCACTGCAATTTCCCTATCCGGCTTTGGCAACCGTGGGGTTTGAATTTCTGAAACCTTCTCAAAGAGGCCGATGCTTCTGCAGTGGTGATGTTAACAAGGAATAAATAACTAGTAATGGTATAATAGAAGGAGGTATAAACAGTAACATCAGGATGGAAAAACAACAACAAAAGCGCAGTGCTGCCGATTTGTATGGAATATGAACCTAGCAAGATAAAAAGTATAAGACACTACAAAGTGTAGTATCATACGAACCACAGACGTGGCCAGTAGCCACTTGAAGTTTTCAACTTATCAGGGAAGATAAATGTCAGATAGATAAAACATTGCAGGAAATAGAAATATAGTCCTTAATCACGACAAACATGGAAGATCGTACTTTGAAATGGTTTGGAATTGTAGCAATTACCCCCCGGAGGGAGGATGGCCGAAAAATGAAGAAAGAAAAATTAAAAAGAAAAAAATCACCTCTAAAAGGGAAATCCATGTCATCAATACTATCAAAGAGAGAGGGCCTAGAACTGGAGGCTGTAAAGATAGACAACTGTGGAAGCTGAAGATGACAAACCCATAGAGGAAAGAGTCGAAGAAGGCTGTTTTTAATGAGGCAGTAGGCTCCAAATTCCTTATATTTTCGCATACCTGCTGCATTAACCACTGGAAAGTATACAAATTTGTAACTCAAGTAATCTTGTAGTTCTTCGTTGTCCTTATGTTAAAATTTTTCTTCTCTTGTTGACCAAATTCTCGTATTGATGACTGTTGTATATTCTAAATTGCTCCCACAAATAAGGTTGCATTTTCAGAACTAGAATCATAACATTTTCTTTTAGGTGCATTTTTCTAATAAGGATTAGCGATCATCGTAGCGATATGTATTTTTGGCGCCAGAAAAGTAAAAAATGTCTGTTTTGGGTGTTTCTCATTCTATAGCGCGATATTTTCAGGATCATTCTTTATATCTGCGCTACCGTTTCCTGTACAATTTCTTTGTTAGTGTCCGCGATGCTTCTTGAATTTATGCAAGCCGTCGACTTGTGTAGTTTCGGGAATTATTTCTTGCACTCGTTTAGGACGCACTTCGGAACATAAATTGTATAGTTATAGGACCAGGTTATTTTACTGAAGAAGCTTAAACGTGGTGAAAGGTTGTAGGATAAGATGTGAATGGAGTACCCAGGCCTAACTACCCCTTAAGACATTTTTAGCCTTTGTCTGTTCACAAATGGATGCACTTCAGATGGCAAAAGTATGTATATAAAAAAATTAAATAGAGTACAGAGCTTTATATACAATTAAATTGTGTCGTGTTTTGCTATTCGATCTAATAACTTACCATTTGAATAAGTGCAAAACACAACGCTTGCATAAAACTCCCTGTGTATTGAAACTTGACCTAATGATACCATATTAATACTGAGTGGCACACTTTTACCGTAATTGTTACACATTGTGATCTAGTTTTGCAGTCTAATTCGTTTCCGCATAATTTCACACAATAATTGTCTATTTTATGGGCAAACAGAAGTTTGAAGAGTTAGCGTCCATCCTTTTAGGCGATACATGAGAATGTAAAAAACGTTTCATTTTGCCATTCAAACTCTTTGTTTAAAGTTTAGGTTTTGGTTGCTAAGTATTGGCCTCAATTTGCAATAAGCATTACGAGCTATCTCTGTGGGGGTTGTTGGTTAGTGGTGTTTCGACCATTATCATTGGTTTTAGACATGTTCATGTTAGGATCCGTGTCTTTGCTAGCATTATACATTTTTGAAATTAATTCTTATAGGGGTTCTATAGAGTCAGATTGTGAAATTGCAAACTATTTATGACAAATCAAACAAGAAATAAGCAGAATTCAACAGGGAAAATAGCATCAACAAAAATAAAAGTTTTTTAACCTCCACCAGTGTATCTTTAGCAACAAGGAAACGATTCTTAAATAACCATATCTGGAGCATCGCTTTATGTAGCAATGAAATTCGGAAAGTAGGAAAATAAAAAATGGAAAGACTACCAACCTTCAAAATGTGGTGTCTCAGAAGCATGTTTAAAGTGGCATGAACCAAGATTGGCCTATGTAAAACGAATAATGCTAAATGCGGGATGCAATAGTTACTTGGAAATATGTTATTATTTATTTATCCATTAACTATTATCCCTTCCTGGTTTTCATTAAGAGCATTAGATCTTTTGCTCCTCTGAATATAGTTCTTACACCACTTTTAAATTCTATGTCTTCTGTGGTTGCATTTTTTAACTATGACAATAGATGTTGGATGCCAGTAGATATTTGTGATGATTTTGATATCTTTGTCATCTAATGTTGTTTGCTTCAACGTTTCTATTCATTTTTGGCATTTCAATTGGTCGAAGGTCTTTTCGTGTTCAACATATACATACTATGTAGATCTTTGTTAATGACTATACATATTTTTGTTCATATTTACTTTCTCACCAAAAAGCTCTATTTCTGTCTAGGTAGTGTATTTTAAATTGTTACAATTTGTACTGAAAATCAGTTAATTTTTGCAGTTAATGTCTGGCGTACTTGCAAAGATTCAATTACAAGCGAATTCGAAAATCGAGGGCGATTTTCGCAAGGTTGCTTCACGTGTGCCACGTAATTTACTCGCACAAACTATGGCAATTTATGTCTAATAACACGTTGCTATGGGATTCATTATAAATGAAAGGCGAAACGAAAGGATCGATTAATTATTTTATAACATTGTTCAGGTTAAATAATTGGTCATGGCAGAGGATACGTGCATTCAAACACAATGTGGGTGGTAATTTACAGCAAACAATATCGCTATAAGTAACAACAATAGAGACTGATAACCTCCTCGATACTTGAAGACGTGACACTCGCGCATGCTTTATTTAGAGAAACCCCGTCGACGATTGTAGGTTCAAAAATCTGGCCCGATATTTACTGTTAACAATTTGTTGCTATTGTTTTACTAGTGTCCGAAAGCTCATCCCCGAGGTGGAAAAACTTGCTGAAGTCTTTTTGTGTTCCACTCTTAATGATTGCCGACGCTTGTGCCTGATTGAGATTTCATATAAAATTCCTTTCAGAACTAATGCGAGGAACAAAGGGTATTAACAAGCACTTCGAATCCTGTCCGTTAAGCCATTCCGGCAGGCATTGTCTTAAAGCATGACCATCACGTCGTGTGATATGATACGTTTGTAGCGGCGGCGAAATCAAAGCAGTGCCGAATCGGCGTTAATTCGAGAACACATCTGTTTTCGTGTCTATTATCCTTCCCGATTGAAATTCAGGCTACGAGCCAGAATACACGCTAAGCACCCGCCTGCCATACCTAATGCCAGCGTTTCCGCTCGAAATTTCCAAAAACCGATCGATGTTCAGCAGCAATTCAGGCAGTGTCGGTTTAGTTGAATTCCTGCGGTTGTTTTCGAGACTATTTTTACTTCAAACAATGCATGCTTTGGTGATTATTGTGTCTCAGAGCGGCGCTGCATATCAAACACTCTCGCTGACTTGATTTTTAACCACTCTTTCCTTGGTAGTCCCTGCGAGGAATATAAAGGCCGATGCCTCCATTTCTTGCATTTAGGGCCGTTTTCTAGCGTTGCGTAATGGGTTATTATAACTATTCTGCTGCATTGTGGTAGGTCATGGACGGTCTCTTGGTTGTGCCTTCTACAGCGGTTGCCGACATTGCCACAAAACGGAGCGACAAATCACTGGCCGGGACAGTTCGCACGACCTTCGACCCTTCACAATAACCATTGCCAATTGCCACAATTACAGCCCTCTACGGCAGGCGTTCCGGCATTATTTCAGGCGTTATGAAAACGTGATCGCCCATTTATGAGGTAAATTTGTGCTATACCGAGGTCGTTAGGTAAGTTTTTCGACAATTATGGGTTGTTCAATTTCATTTTAGGCATCGCATTGCTTTTTACGGAGCTGGTCCAAATAAAACACGCTTAAGGCTTATAATAGCTGTTTACGACATTAGGCCGGTAGCTAAGTATTTATGGTCATCACAGTCGAGCCCGTTATGGCGAGATCTGTGAACTAACGAGATCATAAATCTGAATACCGGCCATGTGTCGTATATAAATTTTTTTGTATACTGAATACAAACTCGAATTATTTTGAAAACAAATAATTATTTAATAATGAAAATGGTTCCTGTTCAGATATCAATACCCATTCTATTAACTTTTAGACTGATAACTAATGTTAGTAAATTTAGATGCATTGTTTATCTACACTTGTGACGTTAGCACATGGTCGAAATTCAATTAATGCATAATGTTGGGTACACGTGAGTCAGAGCTCGGTGCATTCCCCACTTATTCACCCTACCAGAGATTAACCCAGGTAGTCAGGCGTGGAAAGTATATAACCAGGATGATTGACCTGCTGAAGGCACTTCAATCCAGCGACCTGTCTAGGAGATCTCTAACTGGAAGAGCCTCCAAGTCCAGGCCCCTTTGGGCTTATCCGACGCCGTCCAGAACCGTAAGATACCCGTGGGTTTATGGACCCAACTGTTCCTAGCACTCAGAACCTTCTTGAACCTGCTTTTCTGGTCGCCCATGTTCACCGATATAACAAATGTGTTCTTAAAACCGTTTAAGTTGTATGTCTAGTAGCCGATGAGCAGATAGCAAGATACGACGCTCAATTCCGTCCTCAAAACCAACCCTGTATCTTCCTTTCTTTATCTTCGAAGAAATTACAACGACCGCCCAAACTATGACCTCCTAGGCGTTACTTAGGTCATTTTTGACCAGAAATAATGGCACAACGTACCTGTTGCAAGGGCACTCGCCATACCTCGCCAGACCTGCAAGCAACCCCATATCCGTTGCCCGAAGTCGGCCAAATTCTCCGCGCACGTCGCCGGGCTTTTGCGAGGTAAGGATTTGGCGTGCTCCATCAGTCTAGGTGTCCTCAAATGTGGCCCCGGAGACCGGCGAGCACTAGTACTGCCTAAATTACTTTCCGAGGAGAACCACAACCTTAGTATTTGTCAAAATTTAATAATATTAGTTTGACACTAAACATAAACAAAAGTAGCTATTTTTGTTTCGTGTTAATTAATTCCAGAATCGCCCATTTCGAGCTAAAACGCACAATAGCATACGATTATTATGCTGCACTCGCTCCGAGTACCAAGCCAATTCAATACTGGTTTATGTATGGTGGGTTGCAGACCTCCCAGGACCAGCTTCATGTCCACCGTCCGTAATGAATCTTGATTTGTCATTTTAACGTTGTACATACCTTACTAAATTAATTTTAGTTTATCACCTGATTTGTAATTTACATACTAATAGAAACTTTATATGTAAAATGTTCTTTGTCTATAAACTTGAGTTATGAATGGGAATTTGCCATCTTGAACTAGCTAGGGCAAAAATTATATAAATGACCAAAGTGGTTGTGTAAAAATTATCCAGGCAACGTCATTGTTATTTTTCGCAATATTACTAAGAAGATGTGTAACAGTTTTACAATACCTACCGGATATCAATAAACACGACAAGTGCTGCCGACCTAGGCCATCAAAACGTATCTACTGGACATGTTGCTAAGGTGGTAAATAGTTGCTACTAGACCAGTATGCTGCTTGTACACCTAGGCCGCGAAATTACTGGCGTACCGAGAAATTTTTGGCGATCGAGAAGAAGTTGAGTCCGTCAAATTATTCCTGGGAAGCCAAATATTTTGCGGACGTGTTATAAATAAGAATTGTTGTGTAACCGCAACACATATTATCAAAAACACATTATTAAGTTTTTGTACAATCGTGCAAAATTTAACATCCGCAATTATGCCGGTAAAATTAAAATTTTAACAAGGTAGCACAAGAAAAATATTAACAGACTATTAAAAAGCAATCCATTGGCTATACGACACAACTACCATTACGTGACTAAAGTGTCGAACCCTTTTTTTTTTGAAAAATCAGTAATCTCATGCCGAAGCCATTCTTGTACAGCTTACTGCACATCAGTGTCAGACTTGAAAAAGCGTCCCACATGAAAATTATTTCCACACACTTAAAATGGTTTGCAATTTTCAGACGTGGCATGCCTCGGGTGTATTTCCTACCTTCCAAAAAGTTGGTTTCTATTCCACAACAGCAGCTTTTAAATAGCATACTTATACATTTTTAGATAAAAAATCACCCCGGCAGTTAAAATTTTTGATCTTGTTTGAACAGACTTCTCATTGCCTCTCATTCTAAAGGGAATTTTTAAAATCAATAGAAATTAATCTGCAATTGACTTGTGAAATTGTATATATAAAACAAGAACACGTTGATGAGCAACTAGAAATTACTTGTTTTGTCACCGAGGCTAGCAATTATGGTCTAGGAATTATAAAAGCCTATCAGCAGAACTAGCTTCGTATTAGCTCTCATACGCCAATCTTGAATTAAAGCATTTCATTTGTTGGTCCAATACGTTATAGGGGGCATCGAATTACCGCCTAATTTATGCCAGGAGAGAACTTCTAGTCGTCGAAATGTTGTAGTGAAATAATTTAGCGAAAGGACCATAAATAGAAAAGTGCTAAAACGTCAACCGGCTGCAATCTCCATGTGCACTTATATTCCAACGCCAGCTGCAAAATGTGCACTTTCTTATTTATGGTCCGTTCCAAAAAGATTCAGTCTATGACTCTAAGCAGTCTTTTCGGATATAAATCAGGAGGTTCGGTATAACGTACTTGATCCAATTAATTTGTTACCTTTTAGTCATGCATTCTGCTACGTTAAATAAAATTTTAGTGTAGCTTCACGTTTTCTTGTCAGTAGCCTTCATTATTCTCTGAAGTACTAATTCATTTTCTTATTTTTCATTGTGATTGTGGTTAAGATTTGCTTTTTCATAGCTCGCTGCCAATAAAAAAACAATAAAAACCTTACTTTAAAAGTGCAAATCATTGCCCTTTCATGGTACAATGAATCCTTTTAGAAGTTCACGAAAAACATTTGTTTGTTGTTGTCAAACCAAAGAACAACCCAATAACTTAAAAGAGCAAATGTAACGCGACGACAACGCATCCGCAAATTTTGTGACATGCCGTTAGATGGGTCAGAGAGTACTCTGAAGAAGTAACATACACACTCAGGCACGCACAGCATAGGTTTATATATACATAGAGTCAGATTTATGCAGGAAATGTAACTACAGTGGTTGTACAGCTTAGTAGATAGAATTATTCAATTTTTTCGATCGAATTTTACTAACGGGCGTTAATTCTAATTTTATTCTTCTTTTTACTTCTTTACGTATTATCGTGAATTGCGTTTTTTTCAATTCTAATATACATTGTGTTTTGCATCACATTAGTTTTGTCTTGTTTATTTCTAGGCCTATGCCTTCTTGATGTGGTGTTCTACTACCTGTAAATTAGATAGTATACAGAACTACTTTTGGTATTGTTAGGACTATCATGTTATCAGCAATCTAAGAGAGATGAAAGAAAAACTTAGGCAAACTTATAAGACCATACAAGGAAAATGTGCCATAAATAACGAGATAATGACAGTTAAGATAAAATAAATTGTTACGAGCTTAACGCGTAGGGTGTCCAATTTTATTACACCAATATTAAGTACAGCGAGCATTAACGAAAATACCAGATAGCAATGTCATAACATTTATTATTTCAAACAAGTAGCAGGTGAGGCCGTAATTAATTTACCAATTGCTACAAGTAACGATAAGTTAATCAATAAGGGCGCCAGGTGCATAGTTTAACGCCCATTTGCCGGTTCGTAAAACAACGCAGAGCGTGGAGATACGGAGGCAGAAGCTGAAAGAAATAACGGATACCCAAAGAACAGTAAGAAAAATAACATTTGAATGTAAAAAAAATTAATTGGTTCATTTACAATGATATCTCAATTAAATCAGAACACAGATACTTTAGTTTATGATGCTGATTAGTTAAGCGACGCATTGACGAATTAATCAAAACTTAGGTTGAGCCCCCACATCCAAAACGAACCCAGAAGGAGAAATTTATACTGTGGCTAACTAAAAGGTAAATGCACGAATAGCACATGGTACTCTGTTAATAAAAAAATGATCTGCTTGATTCCCAACGGAATCGATACAGCGAAAGTGCAAAATGAAGGATTGCGATTAACGCTCCAAAAAAACTAATGAATATCAATAAGACCTTTACGAGCACAACAATTTTATATAAAGATTATTATCGTATCTGTTAAAGTCTAGCGCCAACCTTCGCTATAATCGCTGATTAATTCGTGTAAATAAAGACTATCAAGCTGGTCCGTCTGCTATTCTCATTACAACTGCAAATAATATATGAAATTGATAGGTTTGTGTAGCGAGCAATAAGGTAATTACGTATGAACAGTAAGCGACGAACGATCGCCTGTCAACAACAAAAATTAATCTGAACACAAAAAGGAATGTTCGGTGCAGCCACCAGGAAATTTTAACTGACGGCGTTAGTCGGTGAGGTCAAGTATTTCCAGCTTTATACAATCGTATAACTCGCAAGTGTCCAAGTTTTTATTGGCAAGTAGGTACACCTCGAATGGAAAATTTCAGGAAAACGAGGGGGGCTACTGGATGTTAGCCCACAGCGAAAAAAGTTACACAACCAACCAAGCAAGGGGAATGAAAATTCCTGAAACAAATACAGTTGGGTGTTAACCCTGCAACAATAATCGTGAATACAACTCACCTCAGATTCGAAGCGATCTATGAATGTTTCGCTTTGCAACCGGCACCATATTACCAAATACTTGACTGCTGTGGCGGCTTCGACGGATGGGCTCCGCACATGGTACGGTTACGTCAAGAAGATAACTCGTTTTTTAATTTGCCTATTATATCACATAGGCGGCTCAAAACGCGCGCCAGTGCTCGGGATCGTTGTAAATGTGGCAAATTGAGGGAAAAAGTCATAGCGACCGATTTGGAATCGCTACAAAATGTTACAAAACAGGTGTAATATAAAAAAGTAGAATAGTAAAAGAAAAGTAAAATATGTAACTGCATTGGCAAGAGAAAAATGATACAGTAAACGCACTGCATAGTGTTAAAAATAACAAAACGACTACAAAAGATGTTATGCGAAGCAAATGATTATTGAAGGAGGGCTTATTTTTTTAAAAGAACGTAATCAAATTGGAATTGTACGAATACTCAAGCTTCAGAGAGAGTTTTAATGCAGTATACTGCCTATACGCCTACATTTTGTTTACCTAAAATAATATGAACTTAGTAAAAAATATTCGTTTCTGTTGAGGACTCAAGTTTTTCCTACAATTACATCAGATCTATAGAAAGGAAAATACAGAAAATACCCTTAAAAGAAACAAAATAATGAGTGAATTAGATAACAAACAGCAGCATAGGTATTTCAATGAATGCAATTTAAGCTGGTAGTGCGATTGTGATAGGAATTGAAATAGTTCGAGCATTGAAGATGTATTGGGGTATTTCATATAAATGTCAGAATTTGAATTTTAAACTGTAATGATACAGCATTAGCCTTGACTTAAAATTAAAAAACAGAAGGAAAGAATGTAAGATCAAGTGGGGGCATAACAAAGTTTGTTGGTGGTTGGCTACCCACAAAAATTCCAAAATATGTAATTAACTCCCCATTATTCAAGTAAATGGTGTGTTTGATATTAGTGCAGGAATTTTCAATTATTCTTAGCCCCTCTGAAGATGATAAAGATCTGTAGATGTGAGCCTCTGCTTCTGGGTACTTCATCGGTAATTAGTTGGATGTCCAGTGAAAGAAGCGGAGACCAGAAAAATTCAAGGACAGCGGACACTTTCGTGCAACACAGCGGAGCCCTAGCTGTTGGCCCAGGAGCAGAGAGCGGAGCTACATTGGGGGAAGTGCAGAGATCATCCTACAAGAAGCAGGAGGAAGCTTTTAGGAGGCCTTCAAGGCAGACTAACCATAAGAAAGGAGCCCAAACCACGAGGAAATTGCTGGTGGGCCGATATTGGCCTAAACATCCGTCTGCAGAACAGGATTCCAAGGTCAGGAGTACTTTTTTCTAAAATTTATTGATAAAATTCCTGTGGCGTCCTTCGCGAGTGTTTTTTTTACAGTAGCTTTGTTTATTTACGTTAAAGCACAACGTAATTTTTTAAAAATAAGCCTATTAAATTTGCGCCACATGAGAAATGTTGAGGTTAGGTCGCTATTACCGCTGAAATTAAGAAATTTACTATTTAAAAAAATCCCGTACACAGATATTCCATTGGTTAAATAGGCAGTTTTAATACGAGTGCACTCCAAAGTAACAATAAAAATTTATGCAATTAAGCCAGTATATTATAAAATAAATTTACATACCAAATAACAAATAGGCAGGATGTAAAAACCCAACCCATGAGATAAGAGTATATTAATTAACTAAAAATATCAATTAATAATATTTACATTTGTAAATACAACACAAAACTGAGCCGGGTATATAATAACAATATAAATAGTTAAACGAATAAGTTCCTTAAAACGAACATGGGCAAGACCTGTCCAGAAGTTGTTATCATGATTTCTATGGACTGATGGCAGTAAAGTAGTTTTATCACATACGATTTTTCGAATTATAACTCAACATTGTATTTTAACATTTCTTCGTTTTAAATGAATTGAGATGAGATAATATAATTAGTATAAACTATTATTTAGATACTTTTTCTAAATTAAATAAAAACATTGCAACTGAGTGAGGAAGTAAATTGGGGCTAGACTATTTCCACAAAGTAAAAAATAGAACATTCATTGCATGCCATTAAAAATATATAAACAAATCATAGAAAAGATTTAGAAATTGGTACTAAATTTAGAAAGTGTTCAACACTGGCAATGGTAGAATAAGAAAATGAGGATAAGTTGGTCATTTTGCTATTGATTTGTAGTTGTTCGTTTTCTCCATATTTATAGCTACCAATACCAACAACCTGAGCTTGTTTACACAGTTTGAAATGTGAACTGCTACAGCGAATGTTCAGTCTTAAATTATAGTCCTTTATCTAAACATCTCGATTTTGAACAAAATCGAAACCGTTCCGAAGCTCGCAGCTTTGTGGTTATCGATTTCTAGAACGATCGGGAGAGGTAACATAATACTTCGATCTGATGGCCGATGATTTGCTATCGAGCAGAATTCAGCAGCTGCGAAGTGCGGATGATTTGTTTGTCTGCGAGTATGAGCCTCCGACGTGTCGTTCACGAAAAAGGATATTGCTATCTGTAACGATAT
Organism: Agriotes lineatus; assembly: GCA_940337035.1. Taxonomy (NCBI): domain Eukaryota; kingdom Metazoa; phylum Arthropoda; class Insecta; order Coleoptera; family Elateridae; genus Agriotes; species Agriotes lineatus. Next base: position 14,276 of record CALNHX010006914.1, read on the forward strand.
CTGTATTCAGCAGTAGGGACGCAGTCGTTATGCACGACCCTCGTTATTCTGAATAAAACATTTACAGCACTTTACTAATTTATAGCATGTTAAGCAAAGCCATTGTGAGCGCCTAGGGTACGAATATACAAATAAAAGCATAAAATTATGTGCATATTCGAGGTGTGCGCTATGTGTTAGCGTTATCGGAGATCTGAGCGCCGGAACAAGCGCAATCTGCGGGCAACCGACGACGTTTCTTTTGCCATCTGATGAGCCTGCATTCGTATCGCCGGTTCCTTGATGCTTATCGCCCTTCTAACACGCAGTCGAGAATTAAGAAGGACAAAGCGAATCAGAACAACACCTATTACAACTATTCGGAGATAATTTCTGTTTTATAGTCATTCCCTACCCTCTGTATCTGGTAATAATTAACAAATCTATTCTGTCTATTGTACGTACGGTGGCAGTATTTTTATTTAAAACAATTTCTAGTGCCATTAGCTGCGATCACTATAATAGTTATAAGCAAAGATAGGTTCGACACTCAAAAATGCCTTCTAATTTTTCCATAGTTTAAAATTTCAATTATCATATATAATGCAACTAGTGGTTTCCTGATTATGAAACAATCTGTTTACTCGCAATATATTTTTTTGGCAATCACGCGAGTCCCAAGGACGAGAGTGATTGCCTAAAACAATATATCGAGTAGAAACAGAAATATTTTGATAATCAAGAAGACACGAGTTGCATTCGGCTAGATTATATCACTAGTTAAAAAACAACGTTTGAACAGTTTATTTATAAATATTAAAAGTACAGTAAATGTGGTTGTTATGACAATTGTACTGTCAGCAGATAACGCGATGTTTGTGAAGCCACTTGACTATCACTTATTAGTCAGGAAGGTATATGATTATCACAGTTGCTATGTACATTATCAAAAGTTAGTACATGCGTAACTATGCATTTTGCCGTTTTTGAGTGGTATAATCAGTATAGTATACACAGAGCTCTCAACAATGTATATTTGTCGAATCAAAAGCATCTAACAGAAAATTATTGTTTGTTATACTTAATTTTCGTTTAAGCAAACTTACTGTGTGTATGCAATAGCCTTTAGGAATAAAGAATATTAATACATGCTCATTTTTTATAAGATAGTTCTTAAATAGTAGCACAAATGAAGCAGTATACGAGAGCTAACCAAATTTGTTAATCTGTAGCAACAGATACAGGAAGCAACCATGGTCCAACCACAATATGGATATTGTGGAGAAACTCGTCAGGAGCACAGTCTTGCTATAGAACAGCAAAGTCTTCAAATAAGCTACAGTGATACAGTACCTAACACATCCAACAAGTATCTACTCACGTAGATGTTTTTCCTATAAACATGGAAAAATTGTATGAGAATTTACATGTTTACTATTTGTTTGGTAGCAACAACCCAAATAATGTAACATTTTAAGTGGTTTTTTCAGAATCATGAAACGTAAGTTTTGAGCAACGTACTCCTGGTGGATTAGTAAGCCCTACCAAACATTGTTCAATTTTTACAATTTTCATATTGGACGAGAAGAAAACCTTTCTGTGGTTTTGTATGTTACTTTTCTAGGTAATTTTCAATAAATGTGTGGCGGTGCCTTTAGTGGGAAATAATTTGATTGGAATACTCACTTACTTACCACTTCGTTTAACTGGTACTAAATACCAAACTTGCCTTAATAATGACATTTTTTGTTGGTTAGAAGATGGACAATTATATCTGCCTAGTTAAATAGATCTCTGATTCTAATTTTCTATCTTAATCGGCATATTGTGTTCCACCCTCTAGTTTTTATTATTTATAGTATGCTATTTATTTTAAATAAACAAAATTGAGCACCAACACATAGCAGTTTGAATTTTATGATAAAACTTCCTTTCTCTCTCTGGCTAATTAAAAGTATAATCATTTAATTACGCTTTACTTTAATAAAGGTATCTTGCTCTTTCTATATTTTATCTAATTGCAACTTATTAAAAACGTTTGCACCGGCTAGCTATTGAAACTACATCTGCAGGGTTGGACTTCTACACTGTTGAAATTTTAGCATCGTATGGCAAATGCTCGATTCTGACGAGTGACAGATAACCACAAAATATTTAACCCCAAACAAAGCTGTTCGAAACACACAGAAAATGCAGCGTAATTTGACAACACATTAACCAACAATCAATCAGTTCACCTTAGGTAGATTATAACAATGCTTTCATAATAATCAAGTAGTTTGACTAACCTGGATATGGATATGGTTTACAAATGCAAAAAGACGCCAAATCGATTTTTTTTGTCTTCCAAGGAAAGCCGATCTCGATTCTGGCTTCTGCAAAGGACTGCAAGCTCGTATCTGCTTCCTGCTGCTGATTCCTCCTTCTGAACCACGAATAGTCCCCTATAGGTGCTGCACATTTTGTAGTATCTCCGGTCGGAACGCGAACTCGCACAGGTTTCCCTCCAGCTCTAATTTATTCTGAAACTGCACTCGGGAACACTGGCAATTTGATCACTACTGGCACCCACACACAGGCATACAATAAAACGGTCAACTGGGCACAAAATATTTACTTTTATCAACAAAAAATAATATCAAAATCGGGAAGCCAACCAACACACAGCTTTTGGCTTGGCTCCAGGCCAACAACTCCCCTCAAAACAATAACAAACGACTCTCTAGGTCACCATAGCAACATGATTTACAATTGTTTATCTGAAAGTGTACAAACCTCGATCTTAATTTTAATTGTTTTTTATAAATGGTGGTGAGCATTCCTGATCTTAGCACCATTTTCCACGACCCCGACCTCTGGACAGCGGCTTTACTGCCTCCTGCGTCGTTTGAAAACATCTGTAACTCCAAAGCCACATTTCACTGCAGCCCTCTGAAACCACCCCAGCCTGCGGGTTGTAATTAGGCAGAAAACCTACTTAGATGGAAACTAAGCTCGCTTCCAGCCAAGGAGAAAGTACCAAAGCCTCTCCAGGGGAAATTTTAGCCTCCTGCGGAACTCCGAGAACCGCCCTTGGAGGCCCTGCATTTCCAGCCGGCGAGCGTTAGAGCAGTTGGCTGGATTGCTTTTAAAGGTAAAAACCGCCTCATACAAGGCCGCTCTGGCTACGTAAATTGGCGCAATGCGAACTTTATTACTGTAGCGCCCGCCCTACGTTCACCGAGAGAAACACGCAGAGGGGTTTATCATCCTTAAATCCACATATAAAATCACCGACCGGCCCCGTATTTTGTTTACATGGAAAGCCCTATTTCATGAGTTATATTTCCAGAGATCGCCGTCACGCACGCAGCGCCGTGCCGGGCGCGTATTGTCAGAGAAGCAGGCACTAAAGGAGGACGCACTGTTGGTTACATACCCCCGTAGTTGCCTCCCACACCCATTTATCTTTTTTTTAATTTGTATTATAGAGACCAACATACATATGTTATTCAGACTGCTCTTGTTCTACTTTACTCGAAAGTGGAACAAACTCTTGGCTTATCTGAGCTGCCAAAAACGACCTGGCTTTATTATATTAATCTTTAAAATGGGTAGTTGTTTCAAATATTTCTGGTTCTTCGGTGTTTTCGATTTCTTCTGTGACATAAACAGTATGGCGTTGGCGTATTTTATTATTAAAGACCAATAGGTAGATATTGGTCTTCAATAATATCTTGTGTCTGAGGAAATTAATTTATTTCCTGCCTATATTCTGACTTCATATTATTACTGGGAGACCTTGCATAAAACCAATTAGTCTGTTAATGTTAACTGCCCAGCCAAAGTTTAAACATTCTAATTTCACTATGTGAGTATATGACCTCGTTACAGTTGGACATCGTTTGTAATATGTATCGACATTCTACACCAGTTCGTGCCCCTGGGCAACTTGGCTAATCCTGTTGCTCGGCAGGGCAGGGATGAACTTCTTCAGAAAAATAACAGACCATACCATATCAGAGTACAAAATAAGCGAAGAAATAAGAAGATATAGTAAGAGGAACCAGATAGCAGCGGAGAGGAAGGAACCAGCATATTAGAAGGATGCCACCAAATGGAATGGTAATATTGCGACGGACAGAAAACCACTACCCAAAAGATAAAGAATCATTGACTTCAACGTCCCAGATCTATTAAATGAGTTGAACTAAAATACAAAAAGAGGAGGAAGGATAAGGAGTAGGGTAGTAAGTATTAAGTAGTAAGTTATAATTCGTGGTATATTCTACCGATGACCAAGCTTTATGTAAATTGATTCGGTAGTTTACTACAAGTTAGAATAGACAAAACACTATTATAGGTACAAAAAGTCAAATGAAGAAGGTACTGTTTCTAATTATTAATAATTTATGTATTTTTCAGCCCTTCAGTGCCTTCATACATTTACAGATACATGTAAAGAATCAACACTGATCTTATCAAACTCATAGGATGTTATACCTCATACAATATGGATGCTTTTGGAAATAAATTCCTTACAGTTTGTGGGCCAACCACGAAAATATGTGCCATTGTGTTCAGTTAGGGTGCAGAAAAGGTTGCATGATACTCAATTTATGCGAGATAATATTACACGGTTGTACCCTATAAAGTCTTTATTTAAGTAAATAGTTATTAAAGAAGATTTTAAGTTTAATATTCATTTCAGTACCAGAGAGATTTCATTACTGATCCCATTGATCGAGATTTACTGATTTTATTTCTATACGGTGGGTTATGTACAGATACGTTAGTTACGACCCTCTGTCGAAGCGTTTAACTTAAATAAAGTGCCTTGTACGCCTTACTATTTTAGTAAGTATTTGCCCTGCTTGTTCACCTAGCTAACTCAGTATTCTTCGAACTTTGAAATACCCTGAATGATGTAATTTTTGACAGTGGTCTATTATTAGATATTTTATCGGATTTTTCTACTGTTTTGGGTGTTTATCACACGACTTTTCGGGTGTTTTTGATCTACTTCCGTCGTCGTTAAGAAGATAATTTACAATACTGTCTTAACGTTTGAAACGGCTTTTGAGTAAATTACATTTCAGAAACTTTTTAAGTTGAGTTGAGGTGAGCACCAGCACTTAATGTGGTAGTAATAACAAAAGCAGCAGTTCAAAAGTTTATTAAACAAGGAGAAGACATTTACGATTTATTTAAGCAGGAACAAATTACAAATATTCACAATTAATATATTTCTTGCATTACATGTTATCTTATAAATGGTAAACGATACGACTGCAAAATAACAAGTAATGTGCGTATAATAAATCGAAAGAACTTAATAATACGGTATTTTTAATGTTAGAAGCACTGTTGATATGTGTACAGCAGCTAACATTATTCAAATACCTATTATTTATTACGTTGGCTTTACTTGTACGACAATTTAATTCAATAACTATTGTGACAGGAAACACTTGTTATTCTATAATAAGAGAACTACCATATTCATTTAAAGGTTAACGACATTATTAAAATTCATTTATTATTTGTAAATTTACATATTAACAATTTGAACCAGTTTCATTATTGCCTTTGCAAAATATATGACAAATTTTTTAATACAAACCAAAAAGGTTATGAAGGAAGACTAAAATTGAGTATAGAAGAAGCTCTGACTTGAATACTGATCAAGATAAGGTTAAACTATTTGACAGAAAGTATCCTGCAGTCTACTAACGTAAAACTGTAACTTTATTTGAAGTAATGGGCAATATCATCGATGAAAAATATAATTTTAATAATTATAAAACGAGAATAGGAAAATCAAAACATAACTAACATATTTTTCTCGAGTAAAGTGACTAAACCCATTTGACAAATATTTGTAAACAAGCGTGCGTCTACTAAGGAATTCAAATCATGTTGATGGTCGTAGAATAGGTATTTACCCGGAGTTTTTACGATGCAGCTATGAATAGCAAAATTGGTTTCAGTTCCAATAAAATGCCTAATCCAGTTTATTTTCAGGAAGACCTCAATTGACTTGTCAGTTTGATGGATTTCAGTATGACTAAATAATTTACCACGGGCTTTCCAGCCGTATAAACGATAGGTCGTGCGATACAAATTTGCCAGGTAGTTTTTTCGAATACCTACGGTATTATGGAAAACCATTACTTTTGAAATTCTCACTTACAATACTCTAAATTATAATACAGATCCAATTACATATTTTTTGCTTTTATCTAATTTAAATACCCGCGCACACCGGATTCCAAGGATCGTTTTGAAATGCTTTGGACGATGCAGTTCTCTGAATGGATATGAGGTTATTTGCGACGATCAGTGGCCGTTCATGATCAGAATGAGAAGCAGGTCCCAAAAATACTGCCAAGGATATTTACTTTGACACAGGTAACAACAGTAGGGCAACGTTTCATCAGAACGACTTATGCACAGCCAGAATTGCTGATCTTGACGTGTAGGGAAAAGGACTTAACATGTTTGGCTTTATTGAAAACTGCGGGTGTTCGATATAATCTGTGATTTATTAAACCGATACTTCACATCTGGCGATTGCACAGGTCGACTTAATCAATAACGTGTACTTGGGAGTTGCGGATTGTTACGGTACAAATTATTAATAAAATTGACAAGCAATAGAACACAACAGTAAGCTTTATTATTAATCAAGCCGTATATCACAACGCCTTGAACATTCAGTTCGATGTTTTTCCATACGAGGTTTCAACATATATAAGAATTAATTAAAATAACATATTCAAGGTATAAAACCTTTCAAGGAGTATGTCATAAATGTTCTCAAGTTGGGGGTCTCGTAGAAGTTACTAGCAGTTTAATAGAAAAAGCGTTTAATAAAAACGTATACTAAATATTATCAGGTATCTTCTTCAATTTTCTACACATCAAATGCAAACCGAATTGCAATCTTTATATATACTAAATACATGGCCTACATCCTAGTTATGGGCGATCATAATGCCAAACTGCGAACAGGGTTAGAAGAAAACGCAGAAACGATAGGAAATTGCAGATACGAAAATATAAATAGGAAACCTCCAATAAATTTCTTAAAAAAGAACAGCAACTCCACGCCGTGAATAAAAAGGGAAAATGGACATGGATAACCCTGGATTACACACTAACGATATTATGTATTATCAACCAATAAGAACATAAGATGATTTGGGAGGCTTTCACGGCCATTGTAATTACGTAACCAACGACTTCCGGGATCAGACCGTGTCACTATTGGGGTCAAAAAACTCAACGTTTCGCCCACTTCTGTAAGGGGCATCATCAGGTGGAAAAGCAAAAGAGCACGGTAACTCAACGTGTAAATACGCCAGAGGCGAAACTCTTCTAACGTTCGGAAGGAGAAGGGCGAGAATTTATAGGCAAGTTATGTCGCGGTTGAGTGACAGTGGGCGGAGTTTAGAAATTAGCACCTTCCACATAGAAGGAAGGGGGAAGTCTTCGTTCCGATTGAAATTATTATGGTATCTGTAAACATCAATGGCTTCGCGAATCTTTCTGCTAAAGAAGACTGGGGATTTACAGATAATAGAAATTCCATCAAAAAGGATCTTATGGCCAGTATCTTGTTAGTGTTTAATTTAATTTAATTTGCACTCAGCCAACAGCAGTTAGGCCAATTATAGGCGTCGCTGTGCAGTTATGAGGACTTCCAACCCCACTAACGACTGTCATGATGTTTTTATGACCGCCGGGACCAACTTTTTTCCGTGATAGCCGTACCACGAGGCGCCGAGAGATGCAGCCGTGGAACTCCCATCCAAGTTCTGACCAGAGACAGCATTGCTTAACTCTGCTGATCGAACGTGGACGCTTGTTCAAGCTACACCACTCGGGACCCTGCAATGTTCTAACTGCAGCAATGCAGTAACAATGTTATTGTCACCCTTTTGTTGAATTCTCCACCGCAGGAGCATCGGCCTTTGAGGGTCGTTGCAGTTCAGTGGCAGATACAGGCTGAAGGTGAACTGGGAAATCGCAATGATGTTGACAGTTTTATTTTTGTTGCCGTTGGAGTTATTTGGGTTTGAAATATATCTTCTGGGCCACAACCACAGGCCGGTACTTCTAAGCACCCTCTTCTGAAGTCACAATATTATTAGATAAAAAGGGAGGCAAAAACAAATTAGAAAACTGGTGCCCAATAGAGGTAGCGTGGCTCAGTGGCTTAGCGCGCTGAGATACTGATCCACGTTCCTCTAGGTGGCCAGGTTCGAATCTCGCTGGGGCCGTGCACTTTAGCGTTTTTCGAGCCTGAAAACAGTCGTGGAAGGCAACGGGATACCACCACGATGCTGCCGAGTCTATCCCCAGGATGTTTCCTCCCCATCCAAGGGTGGAAATCGTTAACGTGCTATATTTACATTTCCCACTAGCGCCACCTTCCATTGAGTAGCAGCACCAAGACAAACCAATGGAGGTTTAGGGCTCTACTGGCGCTATATACTATCTTATATTATAAGAGCCGATGCCGTCGGTCGCCGGCCGCCGGCCGTCCAGACGTAAGCAGGCGCGCGCGCACGCAGCATGAACGGCCTGCATACTAGCAAGTGGCGCGCGCGCACGAATGGCGAGACCGCATTTGTATTGTTAACGCTGGCAAGGCCGGACGTCGGTTGGCCACAGCCTAAGCAAGTATTTTTATTGTTAACCGTTTCTTTACGCTGGCAGGGCCAGACGTAGGCTGGCCACGAGTTCTAGTATAATATAATAATATAGTATGTAAAACGATGTAAAAATGTAAATAAAAAGCATAAAACACTTTAAGAAGAAGAAGGTGCCCAATATCACTATTATCGCAACCGTACGAATATAGGCTCCTAACAAAAGTGATACCAAACAGGTCTCGAAATAAATTTGATAGATATCACCTTAGACAGCAAACGAGTTTTAGAAAAGGATATACGTAGCGCTACCACCTTCCAACCATTAAGGCCCTAGTTGAAGAGACCACCGAGTTCAATATACCACTGCATATGATGTTTGTAAACTACCAAAAGGCTGTAGCGGCAGTGCGTATTCAAGTTTGCGCGCGTTTTGGCGACAGTTAAACCTCGGTTCCGGCGAAGCGGCGCTATTGGTTCACGTGCACGAAAAATGACGTTAGACAGTTACCGGTCGCAGCGAGTGCAGTTCAGATCGTGGTTTGGATAATTATCATACATGTTTTTGTATTTAGTTATGGTACAAGAATAAAGTGTTTATTAGCAAAGCAGAAGTGTTTTCATTTAAGTAGTGCAACATAACTACAGTGGTGACCCTAATAAAAACAGAATATAGTGTTTTTAGTGGGCACGTGCTATTTCAACCATGCCGGTCGATTTGGATACTGAAAATTTCGCAGACGCGCAGCAAGATCAATCAACAAACACGGGAGGTGCTCCGCAGCAGTCCACAACCACCGGAGGTGCTCCACATGTTGACGAAATCCGGCAAGTAAAGCTACCACCTTTCTGGCATGTGAATCCTGCTCTCTGGTTCGCGCAAGTAGAAGCACAGTTCCACGCTTATCACGTACGCTCAGACCAAAGTAAGTACTTTACGATAATTAGCTCCTTACACAGTGCGGTACTACAACAAGTGTCGAACATTGTAACGGCTCCCCCGCAAACAGACAAATATGAAACTTTGAAAACAGAACTCATAAGTAAGTTTACAGACTCCGAACAAAAACAATTACGTGCAGTGCTAACGGACATTGAATTAGGTGATAGAACCCCCTCGCAATTGCTACGCGAGATGAAAGTTTTAGCCCGCGGAAAACTAAGTGACGAGTTACTACGAACTTTATGGTTGCAAAGACTTCCCGCGGCGGTGCAGTTAATTTTAAGTGCTAAGTGCAAGCGATGCAGTTTCTTTGGAGAAAATGGCTGCCATAGCTGACAAGATAACGGAAGTCAGTCTCGTGAGCGCCTCCAACATAGCTGCCATAACTACACCCTCAGCACCACAGGTGGCGCCACCGACAGTACCAACTGCACCCACGCCAACTACATCCGTTGGGCATTGCCACGCTGCATCCAGCGTCGCGGCGTCAGCAGGACCAACCAGAACGGAGGCGTCGATTTCTGCGCTTGAACAGCAAGTGGCGGCGCTAACCAAACTTGTCGAGGAGATGTCTCGTGAACCGCGCCGACCTTTTCGAAGCCGCTCGCGCTCTCGCTCCCGTTCAAGCCAATCCCAAGAAGGTGTATGTTTTTATCATCGCAGATTCGGCAGCAAAGCTGTCAAGTGCACAAAGCCCTGCAGCTACGTCCCCCAGCCGGAAAACTAGGTCCTCCGTCGCTGGTTGAGACGGTCAACGACGGACAAGATATCATTAGCAATCGTCTTTTTATTACCGACAAGTCAACAGGCCTTCGCTTCCTCATCGACACCGGCGCTGACGTCTCTGTCATTCCTGCACCCAAAAACGCACATCGAGTGACATCTGATTTTCGCTTATACGCCGCGAATGGTTCCTCCATAGACACTTTCGGTACTAAACTTTACTGTTTAAATTTAGGTTTACGTCGGCCATACAAGTGGCACTTTTATGTTGCACGTGTTACGCGACCTATAATAGGAGTAGACTTTCTCAAACACCACGGTTTATTAGTAGATTTAAAAAATCGCCGTTTACTTGATACTGTTACGAATTTATTTGTTGATGCCCCTTTAACGCCAACAAGCAATCACACGCATATATCAACTGTAAATAAGCACACCGCCCCGCATCCCTTTATTTCCGAATTCCCGGAAGTAACGAGGCCAAATCCGACACCAACACAAATACGTCATGATATACACCATTGCATACAAGTAAAAGGACCACCTATTGCGCAATGAGCTCGCCGCCTTCCCCCTGAAAAACTCAAAGCAGCCAAAGCCGAGTTCGAGTATATGCTGGAACAAGGAATATGTAGGCCATCGAACAGCCCTTGGGCAAGCCCGCTTCATTTAGTTCAAAAAAAAAGGAACCTGGAAGTTGGCGACCTTGTGGTGATTACCGCCGTTTAAACTCAATCACAATTCCTGACAAGTATCCGATTCCGGATATTCATGTTTTTACACATTCATTGGATGCCACGAAAATATTTTCGAAACTTGATTTAGTGCGTGCATATCACCAAATCCCCATAGCCGAGGAGGACATTCCGAAAACCGCGGTTATAACGCCTTTCGGTTTATTTGAGTTTACAGTAATGACCTTCGGACTTTGTAACGCAGCCCAATCATTCCAAAGATTTATGCATACAGTTTTACAAGGACTTCCATTTTGTCATGTATATATAGACGACATCTTAATTTTCTCGAGCAATATAGACGAACATCAAAAACATTTGCGAACGGTTTTCGAACGTTTACGCGAGTTCGGTGTCTCAATAAATGTGTATTTAACGCGGAAGAAGTAGAATACCTCGGATACCTGATCTCAGCCGACGGAATTAAACCACTTCCGGAGCGCGCTAGAGCTATTCAACAATATCAAAAACCAGAAACAGTATGTGAATTACGCAGATTTCTAGAAACAATCAATTTTTACCGGAAATTCACTAAGAACGCGGCTAAAATACAAGCCCCGCTTAATGAATACCTGCGCGATTCTAAAAACAACGACAAGCGACCCATTGTTTGGACCCCGGAAGCGACAGCAGCGTTCGAGGCATGCAAAGAACAATTAGCTGACGCGACGCTACTGGTTTACCCCATCGAGGATGCACCCCTCTCACTCATGGTGGACGCTAGCTACTTCGCCGTAGGTGGCGTGCTGGAGCAGAAAAGCAATGATGTGTGGCAACCGTTAGGATTCTTTTCAAAAAAATTAAATAAAGCACAACGCAACTATAGTGCGTATGATAGGGAGTTGCTTGCAATTTACGAAGGCATCAAGTACTTCCGCTTTATTATCGAGGGACGACCTTTAGTTGTAAGAACCGATCACAAGCCGCTCACTTTCGCTTTTCAGCAAAAAGCAGAGAAAGCAGCTCCCAGGTAACTTCGACATTTAGATCTTATAGGGCAGTTCACAACGAACATTGTTCATATTGCAGGTTCTCAAAACGTTATCGCGAATACGCTTTCACGTATCGCCGCCATTAACTTGCCCACGATAGTTACAGCATCGAAACTAGCAGCAGAGCAAGAACAAGACGAAGAATTGCAACACCTAAACACGACATCCCTCAAAATGAGTAAATTTACACCGCCAGGAGAAACCGTACAAATTTGGTGTGATACATCGATGAATAGAATAAGTCCATATGTGCCAAACAGCTTGCGTAAACGCATTTTCGATATGTGTCACAATCTGTCGCACCCAGGTATACGATCAACGTCTCGTTTTCTCAGAAGCAGATATGTATGGCCATTGATGAATAATCATATTGCCCAGTGGGTACGAACTTGCCTACCATGTCAGAAAGCGAAAATACTGAAACATACAAAAAGTGTGCAACAAACATTTCCTGTTCCGGAAGAACGATTCGCGCATGTGCATTTAGACTTAATAGGTCCACTTCCGCCTTCACAAGGAAACCGCTACTGTCTTACCATGATAGACCGTTTTTCGAGGTGGCCCGAAGCAACCCCGCTACAGGATATTACAGCTGAAACAGTAGCAGATGCATTTTTCAGCACATGGGTCTCCCGTTTTGGTTCCCCACGTTCTATTACAACAGACCAAGGTCGACAATTTGAGTCAGCACTTATGAGCTCTCTAACCAAGCTGATTGGCACCGAGCGCGCCCGCTGTACGCCATATAGACCACAAACAAACGGCATATTAGAACGTTGGCACCGTACACTACAAACAGCAATAATGTGCCACGAGACAGACAGATGGTCAGAAGTATTGCCAGTAATTTTATTAAGCCTTCGCACCACTTACAAGGAAGATTTAAGTTGTTCGCCTGCTGAATTGCTATACGGTACGCCTTTGCGAATTCCAGGTGAATTTTTTATAGATCAGCCGACTAATAATGTAGACCCAGCATCCTTCCCGGAACTAATTTGTCAAACCATCCGGCAAATGCGCCCTACAACTTCACACCACGGCCAAGCAGCAGTTTTCGTGCCTTCCGAATCACCGACATGCACACATGTCTTCTTGCGGGATGATAGCGTCCGAAAATCATTACAGCCCCCGTACACAGGTCCATACGAAGTCCTGGACCGCAAGGGCAAGGTGTACACAATAAAAATTAAAGGAGAGCCTGTCAACATCTCCATGGATCGCTTGAAACCCGGTTTTTACGAAAAAAACGCGGAAGCTCTCCAACCGCGAAATCTTCGTTCCACAACAACCAGATCCGGTCGCACCATCACTCTCCCCGTACGTTTCCAGTTCACGGATTCATGACTACGTCATTGGGAAGGGGGTGATGTAGCGGCAGTGCGTATTCAAGTTTGCGCGCGTTTTGGCGACAGTTGAACCTCGGTTCCGGCGAAGCGGCGCTATTGGTTCACGCGCACGAAAAATGACGCTAGACAGTTACCGGTCGCAGCGCGTGCAGTTCAGATCGTGGTTTGGTTAATTATCATACATGTTTTTGTATTTAGTTATGGTACAAGAATAAAGTGTTTATTAGCAAAGCAGAAGTGTTTTTATTTAAGTAGTGCAACATAACTACAAGGCCTTTAATTCTATATAAATATGGGCAGTTGATGAAGCAATGCAATAGTAGAGTAAGCTATACCGAGACATGTTTTAACTCTGGACATAGCCCATACTTAGTCCCTATGTTCAGTTTAAGAAACACAGGTCAATGAATCTATGTAATCAAGCAAACCAATGTTACGTCAAAATAGCTGCTTGACAATAATTACAAAAAATATATCAAGTTGTTTGAATTATTATCCCGATAGACCAATTTCACAAAAATCAATTTACTTTGCTTGAATCATCTTGAATGACATTTCTAGTCGACATTTTGACCATTTTTGACAGGTTTTTGGTATAATTGGTTGCATATCAAATGCTCGCAATGCATTGATCTGTGTTTTTTTAAATTGAGCATAGGGAATATGTTCAGAGTTAAAAATATGTCCGGGTAGATATAATCAACTACTTCAGAACATTTATACAGATTGCGGCAGGCAACTAGGACCATTGCAAAAGCAACGAGAATATGCATGTGGCCTTCGTGGTGTTTAACAAACGAACAATAAATGTGCGATAGCGGTAGGTCGTTAGGATAATTATAAATACAAGGTATATATTCGATTTGTTAATTTTTTTAAATACAATTACGGCCACATGTAAAGTCCCCTTGATTCTGCTATGGTCCTAGTTGCCTGCCACAATCTGTATACAGAAATACTGCTATATCAGTACAACTACGGAGTGATTATAAATGATTGTAGGTCCAGAGTGCCTTTAATGATTTGCTTATTATTGCAATGTTCTTAACCCTAGAACGCATAGGTGGCGTCATATGAGACACCACCTATTTAACTATCTAGTTTTTAGTGATTTGCTGTTATGTTATCATATTCATATTTTCAGTACCTCTCCAGCAGATTATTATTGATATTGCTACGGTTTGATATGCACCACTGATTAAACTGATTAAAATAATTGCTGGATTGTAACTTTATTTGCTCGACTCAAAATAAATAGTATTATGCCCTTTTTCGTATTTTATTTATCTGCAATTTTATTCTCATAACGGTAGCTCGGTAGACAATCAACTCTATTCAAAGGGTGAATTCCTAATAATTTGTAACGGTATTACCTAAACTGGTACGCCACTGTGCGCCCGAATTATTTCCAAATACGCAGTCGCTAATGTATGCCCTGCTGTCAAAATTACACAAAATGGTTCGTAGCTGGCTGTGGACTTATCAAATTTGTGAATATTCGAAGAGGTATTTATTTAAATCGTAGTGCTTTGGCGGTTATTATTCTTATTTGTTTCAGGAATTAATTTGTCATATGACGTCAGAAGGGACGCCGATTGAATTTCTGCAATTGTTTAATCTCCACCTAACCTCACAACTGGACTCTGGTTAATAATTTGAAAGGCACTTTTGCCGGAGGCTTGAAGGTGCTTGAATCTTGTTTAGTACGGTATTGTCTCCCATGCACACAAATTTCTGGATGCTCACGCTAATATTTTTAGGGTTAGACAGTACCTTACAATTTCGTGTTTGCTTCAATCTTCGGAAAGGGGGCCCCAGTTCGTATCTTCGTCTGGAACGGTTTCCCCCGGTGTCTGTGCTGCTTATCGGTGCCCTTCACTCCTGCTTGATGCGTCGCAGTAGAATGCCCTGGCCCTGGACCTTCTTTTCGACTGGAATCCTTCTTCATAATCTTGATGTGGGTGGCGAACGTTTCCTCGGAGATGCTCTTGATGAAATAATTTATGTTTGCGGAAATCGCCACAAACGTTCTCATATGAACTATACCACTTGCTTAACACAGTCAAACACTTTTTAGTTCAAAATATTTAATTTTATTATATAAAAACTTGTATTCCAGAGGAGCACAAAATTTATTCAATTGTTATCTCCTGCTATAAGCTATAAACAAATGGTAATCTAATAATATACAAACGGAAATCAGCCAAGTTCAAATCATGTACATTTTGAAATAATTTTAATTAAAAATTATTGAATTAGAAAATTTCTTATATCTAAAATATTGTCCACATTTTTAATTGTTAAAATGTCTCTTTGCGCCACCACACATTTTATTATTTGCTTCGCTCTGTTCACTCGCGTAATTGCATCCTTTTAAAGAGTTCACTTCCTTCATAAATGCTTTCGATGTCCATCTGTCTGCTTTACACTTACTTTTTTCATGTCTTGCTGTCTGCTTTTCCAATTGCTATTTTCTGAATTTCTACCAGCCTTTTAATTTGCTTTTTGCAACGTAATTATTATTCTGGCTTCTTATACCTTTTAAGGTTGCTCACAAATTGTACCTACTTAGCTATATTGAAATCTACGCTTTATTGACCTGCTCATAGCAAACCTTTTTGTAATCATTCATTTCTTTTGGTTTGGCTATTCATTCTGTCCAAACCTAATATTTAATTCATTTAATAAAACTGGCATCTCTTTTTCAATGCATTTACTGAATGAAATTTAAGCTTAGTATTGCAGTTACATAAAACACCCCAACTCTGTGATTTTTTGACTTGTTTCTTTAACTGTACTGCAAGCAGAGTAGAGTCTTGGGCTTAAACCATTACAATATATCCCTTTCATTTTTAATTTCCAAAAATTGTTACAAGCTTTATAATTACTTTTTTAGTTTCTTCGTGTCGCATATGACACCCTCTATGCAATCACGTAACAAGTTTTCTCGGTATGTGTTGGTCGGTAACAACTTGCCATCTGTCAGTTTACGTACATAATTTTTATAGTAACGTAATGCGAAGTGGAATTTGTTAAAATAGCTATCACTACTGTCTTTATAGGATTGCCAGATAGCTATTATACTGGAGCCGCCGAACAGATAGAGTGAAACAGGCAACCAAAATAACATATTACAAAAGTCACTCGACAATATTTTAAGTATAATTACTAAAAGCAGCAGAGATGGTGACCCTTATACTTAAAACTAATTTCAATTGACATTAAATAACTTTTTGAGGTTATGATGCAAATATTGAGAGATAAAAAAAAATATCCACTGCGGGCTGTGGAAATTCAAACATATGAATAATATGTTGGTGGCACTGTAGGTCTATGTCAAATTCGAGTTTAGCAGGTTAGATTTTGCGTCAATCTGATAACCTGATAACCTGCAGTGTAATTTATGTGGTGAACAGAGACTACTGATTTTTCAAAAACTCAATTGCAGCAGGCCCTGGATAGTCTGAATCAGTTGGCAATACTGAAATGTATTGTTGATGACACTGCAAGTCTATGTCAAATTCGAGGTTAGCAGATTAGGTTTTGCGTCAGTTTTGACACAGACAGTGTCACCAACAATACACTTCAGTACTACCAACTGATTCAGTCTATCCAGGGCCTGTTGCAATTGAGTTAAAAAAAACAACAACGTAGTTATTTGTCAAAACTATTTAACGTGGATATTAGCATACCTGATCAGTTCCTTAGATTTAACAGTTAATGTATTCATACTTATAAATGAATATTTTAACCACTTTAACTTCCTTTTGCGCTTTAATATGCATTTATGCAGTCAAAATTAACTTCCAGATATTAAAAAGGGCGTATTGTAAATATAAAGTGCCTCCTTAAACAAAAAAAGGTGTGGTGTCGTATACGACACCACATATGCGTTAATGTAATTTTCTTAGATGTATGCGTTCTAGGGTTAATAATGTATTAATATTGTTACTCAATAATTGCAACAATATAATTGCTCATCAAATATTTTATTTCTCTTACACTAAAGTATTGACCTCTGATGTAAGTCTGTTATGCAACATTTGCACATCTCTGTGTATAGAATGCATGCTGCATAGATATATCATACACACATACAACAGAACGGCAAAACCAAAAAGACGAAAGACCTAAAGTAATTTATAATCACTCGGTATAAAAAACGTGTAACCCTATAGCAATAAAAGGACGAATTAAACAAGAAGCTCCTATTCACAAAAGTTATTCATACAAGGGCATGAAGATGTGCTCATAAAGGTAAGCGACAGCAAAATATAGGTACGTAGAAACACCTAAGAACTAAACAACCTGCGGTTTGCGGATGATATAGTCGTAATAACGGACATATTTGACGACTACAAGAAAAAAAATAGACACAGCATCCAACCAAGTAGAATGTATTATGAACAACTAAAACCAATTACATGATGAACACCGAAGACGACAAAAACACAACTGCACAAGTGCTAATAAAAAAAGTAAATGAATATATACGGATGGGTCCATAATTATATATAACAACAATGAGATAACATGAATGACAAAATAGAATGCTTGAGTAAGAAAGAGCTGGCCATACGAAAAAATTATTTTACTAGGCATGTTTAGTTGACAAATGTCATAATTAAATTAAGCGTCAAGCCTTCTCGAATATTTTCTACTATGTTTATCTCTTTCTTACTCAATACGAGTTATTTTCTTGTTCATGTTATCTCATTGCTGTTATATACCGATGGGGCCACAATTATATATAACAGCACTGAGATAAAATGAACAAGAAAATAACATACTATTTATGATGAAACTCCGGCGAGTCGCCGACGAGCCGCTGGCGAACGACTATGCATACGGGTGTAAGAATCGCTATGGCAAACCGAGCGGTTAGGGAGCTAGGCTGCGGTTCCACAGTACGGGGTTCAATTCCTACATCTGGCAACTGGCGGGCGGCCTACCCAGTCGTCTTAAAAATTGGATACCAAAGCCAGAGCTGGCCACGGCGGGTGGTACTAGTGCTAGAAGGTTTATGGGGCCGCATTTGACGGATTCGGTAGCGCCGTAATATGTTTAATGTTTATAAAAGCCCGAGTGCCAATAAGACGCTTTGCCAGAACTTGCGGCAAAACTGCAGCTCGGAACGGAAGGTATGATTTCCTCTGGCGTTGGCCCGGGACCTCGCCGTAGACAGTAAAATCTTTGTATAGGTAAGTCGTATATGGTTTTATAAACTCCTAGCTGGAACATAAAACATCCACAAAGTTTCGCCATCGAACTCGGTTTCGCGTAATAGCTTTTACTTCGTTCCACGTCTTTCCGTTGTCTTTAGGTTTTTTAAGCATAGTTCGTTCTCAGTTCGCCTTGTTTTCGTCTTTCCTGCAGGTTCTAATCTAACACTATCCTGGCCATTTCGGTCGCTCCTTTTCTTAGAGAATGGCCAATCGAACCACATTTTCGAATGATACTTTACTTGCGATTTTTGCTTGGCTAGTAATTCGCCATCTCATTGGAGATTACATTTGGCCAGAATGTGGCAGATTGTGCAGAGGCATCTGTTTATAAACAGCTGGAGTTTATTCGAAATTGCTTTTGTTTCACAGCCATATAATAAAACTGATTTTACGTCAGTGTTAAAAATCCGTAGTTTGGTCTTTCTAGAGATGTAAGTTGAGAACCAAGTTTTGTGGACCATTCCCAATGCCTGTCTTTTTTTCGATATGGCTTTGAACGTCATTTTTAGTTACTCCTTTCTTAGTAATAATGCAGCCCAGATAACGGAAGCTATCACCTTGATCGACTTCCTCACCAGTAATGTATAACTTATTAAAGTTGCGGGTTTTTAATCTCATGAATTTTGTTTTAGTTAAATTAGTTATAAGTCCTATTAGAGCTGATTGTGTGGTAAGGCTTTGAAGTTTACCTACAGTATACCGTCGGCATAGTTCCGGTCCTCCAATCGGCGTTGGATCTATCACGTTCTTTGTTGTCATTGTTGACAGCTGTCATAAACCAGAATAAAGCTATTTTAAATAAGAGTGAAGATGAAGGACAGCCTAGCCTTGTGACGTTACTTCCATCCCAAATGTGTATTTTTTATATAAAATTATGTTTTTATATTTGTCCATGGCTCATAAGTCACATCAACGCTTGAATCGCCCGAACGCTCGAATAGACGATAAAGCAAACTCAGCCTCCGATACGCTACGTAACGTAAACCGACGCTTGACGCAATCTTACTCCACTCCTACCTAGCATATAGTCTAAACGCAGCCGACAGGGTATAAAGCCGTATGCTCGGCTTATTCAAGACTTGAGACCAACCACCCGACCAGCAGCTCTAACCTGAAAGAGCTCTTCGGCCCAGTTGGGCCAAACTAGTCTTGCCCGAACCGTAAGACTTGAGTCCCAGAACCCCATCTCTCCTAGAACTCTGGTACACTGTGGAGACCGATGATCCAGTGCTGCCTACTATATTTTCGTGCACCTGTTAGACCCTGGTGCATTGTGGAGGTCGATATCCCGTCCTGCATTGTACACCTTGGTGAACCTGCTGAAATCGTCCCTCAGATCCTAACCTAGCTAAAGGCAACTAAAAGCCGACGTACTTGCACAGGGAAGATTTCCCGTCCAACAGCGCAGTCCTGTTGCACCGCCACAGGCGAATCTTTGCACCTGCAGGAGTCCGAGGAAAGCACGGAATTCTTCGCCGATTTTGCCCAAAACTTTTTTTTTTTTTAGTTTAAATATAACCTTACAATCTGTCACGGAGTGACATTCCGTAAATAATGTGGCATCTTACATAGGGCATGATGAAAACATTTCAGCGAAAAATTTCTTATATTAACAATAAACAAGTTTGATGTACAAGTACTTTGACACTACACTTCACTTTATACGAGTCGGGTTGGCAAGTCTAACGGCTTGAACCTTTTGAGCCTAGGCTCTTCGTAATCAGGATCCAGTAGGCGTTCCACTAGTGTATTTGGGTGAGCACTGAGCCAATCGCAGTAGCGAACACTACACTTTTGTATTTCTTCATTAACTGTTGAAATACCTAGGTCCTGCCGTATCACTTCGCTCGGAACGAACCATGGGGCATTTACTATAGATCTCAGTACTTTAGATTGGAAACGTTTTATGATGTCTATGTTTGATCTGCTTGCTGTTCCCCATAGTTGTATACCGTAGGACCAGATTGGCCTAAGTAACTATAGTTTTGTAGAGTAATGTTTTATTCTCTAATGATAGCTGAGAATTGCGTCCTAGGAGCCAGTACATTTTCTGAAATTTCAGACCCAGCTGTTTTCGTTTTGTGAAAGCGCCTGTCCAGGTGCATTCCTAAGTACTTAACAGTCTCGTCCTGTGGTATTTGTTTGTTGTTGAGCACAAGGGGCTGGCATGTGCCTCTTCTTGTCGTAAAAGTCACATTGACTGATTTGGATTCGTTTACACGAATGCGCCACCTTTTAAACCATAGTGCTAAGGTATTTAAATAAGCCTGTAGATAGTCAGATGCTATGGTTGGATCGGTATGTGATGATAATATCGCTGTATCATCGGCGAATGTGGCAACCGTAGTTTGAGGTGTAGTAGGTACGTCAGCAGTATAGAGGAGGTATAAGAGCGGACCTAATACCCCCAGGAAGCAGCAAGAATACCAACACAGACCCCGTAATTAATTGAATTTAATTACATTTACACGACAACGAAATGTAATTACCGCCATATAAACCCGCACATTTATTAACCTAATATTTTATAGAGCTTTGTTAATTGGAACTATTGCGTCACTCCAGGCAAATTTTACTCAGCCGACGGCCCATCCGGTCTACCAGGGCATGTATGGTGGGTTGCAGACCTCCAACGAGCATCGAGCAAAACCCCAGGCCCCCGAATATACTTCTATTTCTAATTTTTGTACATATGTTACTAAACCTAGCTTAAGAATCAATTTGTACATGGTTTTGAACAATATACAATTTAATTCTACTGTGTTATTCTATATAATCGAATCCTGGGCATCTGATATGTTTTTCGGAGTTTTTCCACTGTCTAGGGTGTAAATCACACAACGTTTCGGGAGGTTTGATTTACTCCCGTCTTTAGGTGTTCCTGGTTAGTCCTGAGAAGGATTGATATACGTTTTTCTACGTAAATTTCTGCCTCCCCCGGGGTTTGAACCCGGGACCGCTGATCGATAGTCTGCCACTCTAATCAGTAGGCCACCAGTGGTTAGAGTGGCAGACCTGCGATCAGCGGTCCCGGGTTCAAACCCCGGGGAGGCACAAATTTACCTAGAAAATCGTATAATATCAGTCCTTCTCAGGAGTAACCAGGAACACTTAAAGACGGGAGTAGATCAAAACTCCCGAAACGTTGTGTGATTTACACCATAGACAGTGGAAAAAGTCCGAAAAACATATAATAGACCACTGCCAAAAAATGACATTCAGAGAACAACTGGGCATCTGATCTACCCAGGGCAAATAGTAAAACTAAATTAGAAGTTAATATTATATTACAGCCTGACCCCACTTTTAATTTCTAATTTCGATCTTATTACTAACTTTACATTTATGCAGTATTCTACAGCGGTCATTTGTGTATAAATCTATCATAATATTTACTAGCTTCTGTGGGATACCTGTGTGCGTGAGTATGTTCCAGATGGCTGTTTGATTTAAACTGTCAAACACTGTTTTTAGATCGATAATCACTAGGCAAAGTGGTGACGTTCTTTTCAGAGACTGCTCAATTATAATTTACGGAGCATTTAATGTGAGCTATGCAGGATTTTCCTGATCTGAACCCCACCTGGTTTTTTATAATTCTTGGTTCGATGGTAACATTCATTCTGTTAGGTAAAATCGTTGTCAGTATTTCGTTGGGGGCATTTAGTAGAGTTTTCCAATTTCTGACTAGGATCTCATATTTTTTGGCAGTTTGATGATTCCATCTTTTTTGATATTCTTTCACTTGCTCACCTTCATTGGGAGTGTTGCTGTTTATTTAGAGTTACTTGGCTCATAAGCGTTATCGCCAAATGAATGTTCTTGATACGACTGGTATCACCCTTGTTTGACTTCAGTCAATCTTCTGGAACTTCTCCTGTTCTACCTGTCCTGTCCTATCTACCTATAGTGTTACACAGATCTACAATAACTTTGATATCGTTTTATCGGTATTTCTTCTATCTCTGCTGATTGTCTGTTGCTCTTCATCTTTGAAAATTGTAGATCCTCATGTCACATTTAACTTTGGAAATTCTTCTTCTTGGCATTCGAAAGCGTGTTCTGTCAACTTGCATATAAAATGTCGTCCATCATCTAGGATTTATATAATAATATCTTTTTATGTTGCTGTTATTGATCCTGTAATTGAGTCTTCATGTTTTTTTAAATAATATTCTGATATCTATTGTTTGCGTTCGATTAATATTCGGTAATACGGATTTTAATTTCACATGGGAAGAGAGAGGTTATAATCCGATTTGATAAGTGCATCGCAATATATTTTCACTTATGTGATTGCATTCATAGATGTGCCATTTGCCAGAATAAACTCTATTTAGCAGCTTATGTAATCGTTATTAGATGTCTAGGGAGCAAAAGTATTCATTTCCTCGTACGTGTAAAGCTTAATGCCCGACGCGTAGCGGAGGGCATTAAACACACTTTTTATACAGTGAGTAAAAAAACAGCATGTATGTTTTACAGAATGAATGTTTCTTCCTTCTATTTCTTAAAATAGCTTTGACGTTCATGCTTTTTCCTGCAGTCATTTTTATGGATTAAGGGGTTATCAATTTCCGATTATGCTTTCAGTAAGATAAGATGGCATGAGATACTGGTCTTAAGATGAATATCATTTCTAATGCTACTTTTGCAGATATAAATGGTTTGATAATTTTAAATAAATGTTGCAGGCTAAAGAGAAATAGACTTAAGTGCTTATAAATAAGTCTACTTACCGAACAAGTGCCAGAAAGGCCGTTATTTTACTATGCGAAAATTAAGATTAATTTCCTTGTGAATGGAGGAACGTACAGTTCTTTGTTGGCTAAGTGCGATTTACGATTACGTGCGTTCGATGCAGCAGGGACATAAGAGACGTTGGAGCTGCTTTTGAGTATATCACAAAACGGCTGGTTTCCATGACTAGTTGGCTAACCTACGCACTTAATCAAGACAAGATGTTTAATCCTTGCAAGATTCGTTCGCGTGTCTGACGCGCTAAGCTGACATTATATAATTCATTAATTTTCCTTATCTATTCTTCTGATATTAATCATAGTTAACCAAAGAGCATAGGGTATCACACCTTACATACGTGTTTGCGATTTTTTCCGGAGCACTACACGCTAATGTACTTCTACAAGAGCAAAAATGCTCGCAACACGAGGTAAGTTACACCTAAAGCTGTGTAGCCAGTATGAAGTAATTTATTTGCGATTTTTATTCGCACTTCAACGTGTTTGGCTTCGCATGTCATGTTAATATTTTGTAACTAATTACCGATTTTAACAAGCGATTTGTTTCGACTCGCTGAGCCAACAATTGATGGAGATTTTACTGGCAACTATGAGAAAATGATCGGATTTTCTTCTGGGGTTCTTCTGCAAAATAGGCCTTTAAGGTAGAAATTGCATTTAAAAACAGATAACTAATATTTAGGTACAGCAAATTATGTTCTTCTACATTACTTAGTCTAACTGATTTATGTGACTAAAGTAAAAACAAATATATATTTAGGTCAACATCCAAAAACGCTCCTTAAGTGTCATTTTTTCTTTACTTTTCAAAACCATGTAAAGATGGTTGTTTACACTGTTTATAAAGCACTTGAGTTTCCATAACACCCGCGTTGTAAGTGAATGCCCTACTAACTGTGACGCTGGTACTCAGCACTGTGGGATCGGAACAAACCTGCAAAGAAGGTATTCCGATCCTGTGATCCCCACTTTCTAATCTGTACAAAAATCCTCGTATAAATTAATAAAAACTAAAGTCACTAAGATGGTGAAACACTTGAAATAGTGGACGATACATATATCTAAGTCACAATTTCAGCTTCGACAAAAAACCACAATTGAAAGAAATCACTAGAAGAATAAGATTGGGGTTAGCAGAATCTGCAAAGTTATGTATCATATTTAAATCAAATATACCACCATAAATGAAAACACGTAATCTCTCATTTATAACTTATGGAGCTGAAACGTTGTTATTCACGAAACAAATAATATATAGATTAGAAATAACACAGAGGGCAATCTAATCACGCTCAAAGACAGAAACACAAACGCGTGGTTAAGCAAAACACAGCAGTTGAAGACAACCAGAAAGATTTTAATTTAGTGGTGTTCATGCTATAAGCCAGTGATTTTTTTGTAGTATGAAGGGAAGAGTTCGTGTAGAAGGAAAATGGATGAATTTTTCAAATCACTCTGTCCGACATTGAAGATTGCAGATTAGACGTTTTTACTTCCTTTTACTATAAAGGAAGTATTAGATTCACCCCAAAAATTCGAAATTGAGTTTTCAACAGATCTTCACGTTTTAGAGTCCCCTGATCCCAAAAAACATATTTTGTTTCATTGGTCTGTGTGTCTGTCTGTGTGTCTGTCTGTGAACAGAATATCTCAAAAACGAAAAGAGGTATGGCATTGAAACTTCATATATAAGTTTTGTGTACTATGTAGATGAGACAGCAAGCTTTTGAAGAAAATCGCATAACCGGAAGTAGGTGTTTACTCTTGTGATTTTTCAGTTTTTTTCGATTTTTTCAAAAACGGCTCTAACGATTTTTTTTAAACTTTACATTTTTCTTACATTTTTAATGTGTATTGATGTGAGATAGGTGATTTTCCAGTTGAATATTTCTAAAGTGGGTTTCTTTTGTTTTTTTTTCTATTTCTTTGTTAACTCCTATTTTAAATAAAACACCCGGTATATTATTATATTTTTGAATTCACCTTAAAATTCTAGAGAAAATTTGTCTCTTCAACTAACACTCGATTTTGTACCGTTTTTGTAGAATTTGTAATTTTTGAAAATTTTTAACAAACGGTTAAAAATTAAAAATGAAATTTTTGACTAATTATAAGATCACTGTAAAAGGAAGTTGTGTGAGTGTATCACACCAGATTTTTTGTGCAAGTAGTAATACGATCAAATTCTATTCGAAACTGTAAAAGGTCGCCATTTACCGTAAAAACAAGATTTTTAGGATGAACTGCTTTTCAGCGATAATGGCCACACTGTTACCAACAGTGATATAAACTTTACCATACTACTAGGATGAAATTTGGATGTGGCTTGTAAGAAACTGTCATCCACATAAGATTAATGATCTTCAAAGCCTTTCATGGGAAATTCCATGATCAAGAGATACAGCACAGGACATATCGCTGCTCTAATTCAATACTGAGATATCTTCTTCAAAAAGGAACATTTTAAAGTATTCTGTTGTTAAGATTTTGGAGGCTTTCACGGCTATTGTCATTAAGTAACAAACGACTTACGGGATTGGACCGTGTCATTGTTGAGGTCGAAGAACTCAACGTTTCTCCCACTTTCATAAGGGGCTTCATCAGGAGGAAAAGCAAAAGAGCCCGGTAACTCAACGTGTAAACCACGCCAGAGGCAAAACCCTTCTGAAGAGTTCTGAGACATTTTAAATGCGCAAGTTAGCAATTCTTTTAAAGTTGAATTTTAGTGAAACACTTAATTTGAAATGTCTCTTCATTTCGCGTTTATAAGATATATCGGTATAGAATTAGAGCAGCAATATGTATATTTCAATATTAGTTTAACTTTATTTCAGTGCTTTAGAGAGTTGCATTAGATACATGAGTTGATTTAGTGCTTGTAGTTTACAACAAATCGCAGTAATAGTTCTCATCAATGCATGAATCAATCACCAAATGTTGCTCTGCAACAAAACAGTGGCTTTTTATGAAGCCGGTTAACAGTTGAGCAAGATTTAAGTCACAATTATGGCTTATAAGTGTGATTAGAATATTTACTCTAGTAGAAATAACGAAGCAATAAAAGAATAACACAAAAAGCACGCTGAGGGGGTTGGGAAAAGAGGCAAAAAAATATAATTAACATTACCAAAAGTGAAATGTTAAGACCCTATAAAGGACTATGAACGGACAATAGTGAAAAAGAGATAAAGATAATATTAACAGTTATAGTTAGAGGCGAAAACCTCTTTCTTCTAAATATTAGATATTCTAAAAAATAATAACTAAACGAGTATGGACGACAATAAAAACATTATTAATTGATGTACAGAGTGCAGTCAGAAAGAAACTGCTCACAACTGAAAACATATTTATACTAGGAGAGAGAAAAATCAAGAAATGAATCTAACTTTTGTCGATTTAGTAAAAACGTTCGACTAGGTAAATAGAATGAAATTATGTTTATCAATGATTGTCTAAACATTTAATAAAACTATTAGAGAACTACCGTTATAACACAGCTGAAGGAGTCCACTTACACTCACATTTTTTAACATACCTATACAGCAATCGATTAAGAAGAGGGTGAAAAGAATCAGCACCAAAACGAATACATATTAATGCATGTAGTAAATATCAATTTTCTTTGTTTCCTGACAACTCAACTGATCAAGAAATTACGTAACTATCGTTTCTGAAAATACCCTTTACTACTACAAAGTAACTTTTTTCTTTAAAGGTCTCTGAAACCTAAACATTTCCTAGTTACTTTACCGCACCGGGATACGTAGAAACACTGACTAACAGAAAAATCGTAGTTACGGTGGACGTCAACTGTGTATGAATGTGCTGTTTACATGTCAGGTGGCCAAAATAGCTATTTGCTGGCCAAAGTAGCTATTTACGGCATTAGGCCGGTAACTAAGCACGCGGATACAGACCGTATATATATTTTTTTGTATACTGACAAGAACAAGAGCCATTTTGGTTTGATTAAAGTATTATTCCAAACTGTTTGCTTTAAAAATGCTTTGATTCCTTTGTACGTTTGGCAGTACTGAAGTGTATGGTTGGTGACGCTGTCTCTGTCAAATTCTAGGTTAGGTTTTGCGTCAGTTTGTGTCAGACTGACGAAAAATCTAACCTCCTACCCTCGAATTTAACATCGACTGACAGTGCCAGCAACAATATATTTCAGTACTGCTAAACGTATAACACGAATCACAGGCGTTGCTAATTGCTACCGGCTTACGATATAAACGTACCTACCGGAGTCGGTGCTAAGCTAGTAGATAGTTCGTTTGTTTGTTTGTTAATGGACAAGGTCTAGGAATGCAGAGTACCAGGTACCTTAGACACCGACTGTTGTGGTCATATGGTCAAAGTCCTACTTAGAATTTTTCCGAGACTAAGGAGTTCCAACCCTAGCAAGGGATCTTTTACATGCAACACATCGTAGTACTCGTAACATGGGACCCACGACTTTATATTACTTCCGAATGATGGCATTCTGTAGAGGCTTTCATGTGCATTTTTTCATTTTTAAAAACCTCACCGGAACCGGGGATCGAACTCGCGACCTTAGATCAGTAGTTAAAATGTTTAACCACCGAGCTACCGACCCCGGCCAGTCGATAGTTGTTACCAGACGGGTATATAATGGGAGAAAGTGGTGCAAGAAGCCAAGGACCTACAAGGCCTATAGAGCTAGAGATATACGGCGCCCAAGAAGTGAGATCGTTCTATACCATGACAATGCTTCAACTCATAACGCGCATTGAACGAATGTATTTTTCGACGCTTCCGGCTTAAAATTGGTAAGTCATCCCGCATACAGTTTCGACCTAGTACCTTCGGATTACTTGTTATTTTCTCGATTAAAGGATTAAACGTGTCTTGTGGAATTTGGAACTCCCGAAGATGCCTTAGAAAGCTTCGAACACCTTGCTTCTCAAATGTCTCTATGAGAGTGGAATTTATGTTTTGAAAATTGGTTTTATCGGACGAGTAAATGTTTAGCGTTTAGGGGCGAATCTTTTCAAAAACAGTAGTAAAAATAATTTTTGGCTACCAAGCTTTGTTCTATTGGATTGCAGGGATTTACGGTACTACCCTGGTAAATCATCGTAAAATATGCTGCACTTTATTAATATTGAGTTGATCCAGTTGGCTCAGGACTTAACATTTCTGCTTCACGAATAAAGCTCTATTTTAAACCTTTGTTATATAACTAACTAAATATTAATACTTAATACATAATTATTGTGATTAATACAGATACAAAAGTAACCGAAGCCGCTGTCATCTGCAGTTTATATTTTGAAAGCGGTAGTACAGTGATTTTTAGAACAAATTTGAAACTATGTTTCACTAAAAAGAGCATGTTTTAGACCAGTCTTTCCACTACTCTTGCTGATGTACCAATTCGGACTGACACATTTCCTATATTCGAAAACATTCTGCCTTCAACTCATTTCAATTTGTTCTTCTCTTTTTCTTCTTGTAGACTTTTACCGTTTTCAGAGGTTGGTTATCACTTGGTTAAATGTATTTCGATTTTCAGCCACTGGAAACAGTTGTAATGTTGTCATCCCTATCCAATTTTTTATGTTGCGAAGCTAGGATAATCGTTTTCTTCCCACACTTCTTTTTTAATGTATTCTTTCCTTAATTATCGTTTGCAATAATTTATATTTATCCTTTCTAAGGGTATATCCAAAGTTGGTGGTTTTTATTTTTTTAATAATACTCCTTACTTACTCTCCATAATACTTCTTCACTGGTTATTCGCTCTGCCCAGGAAATTTTCATAATTCGCCTGTATAATCACATTTCGAGGGCTCCACTCTCATTCATGATTGCTTTTTTCAGCGTCCAAGCCTCCATACCATACAGTAGCGTCGATCAACGCCAGTTTTTTTTGTAGGATATTGTTGCAAAGCATAGATTTATATTTAAGGATTGTGTACTTGCAGGCTCCATTAAAATTTTTATGTCTTCAGCAGGATTTAGATCGGTATTTATCCAGCATGTACTTGAATTGTGTGACTGATTGATTGATCGTTATTTGTACCCTATTTGCAGGCAGGTTGTTTATTATCACGAGTTTAGTTTTATTGGTATTTATTTTCAAGCCCATTTCATCATTTGCTTCATTTATACTGTTAATGAGCCACTGTAGATCTTCTAAACTTTCTGCTAGTAAAAAGCTATCGTCGGCGTATTGTATATTGTTGATAACTTCGCTGTTTATGTGTACAACTCGTGTTCGTGATGAACAAGACCTGGGGCAAGACACATATCTGTCTGATACCACTTATTATTGGACATCCTTGCGTTTGTTTGTCACCTATTTGTACCACAGCTGTTTGATTTCAATATACAATATATACTGCTTTATCGTTTTTTCTTTGTTTCTACTTATGCATAAAGTTATGGGTATTAATATTTATTCTTAAAACCAATACGTATTAACCAACCTTGCAAAGACGTGTACCGATAATATAGATGGAACGCGATTATATGCCAAATCTCTTTCTAGAAACGTAATGACACTTTTAAAACTAATTCGCATCATTAAAATTAATACCGACACCCCTATAAATTTAAATAAATTAAATTGATGTTAACTAGCTTAATTTAAACTATCAATTTGTCAAAAATATAACTGACAAACGCAAGCTAAGTTCCAAACCACTGGTGCGTTTCTGAACTCAAATCTCCCTAAAACTTGCGCCATGCGGAGCATGCCCGAAACTGGTAAATGAACAGGCCGAACAAAGACGCCAAGTCGTAATAATATAGATTGTCATGGTATAAACAGATTCTAAAAGATACGCAATTCAGAGAATACTAACGTTTTGACTAACGTCGACATCGTCTATAAAATACGAGAAATGGGCGATAAAGTAGTACAGTAATTTACGATTTTTTGAAGTTGGCGGGATAACGAATGAACGTCAACATAACCTACAAGAGATGGTTATTTAATTTAACGATTTCTAGATTTTAAAACTTTCATATAGTTTATTGGTCCACATTCGTGATAAAAAGTGGAACTTCACTGTCTACAGATAACTAATCTCATAAAACATATTATTTACTATTACTTGTTTGTTTAAAAAAATGGGCGTTTTAAAGGCTACCTGTTTTCCCGGAATATCTAAAACCACTCGTTTATATCAATAAAGAATCCGAATAGCCTTAACGATCGGTATCGAGTTAGGTGGGATCATTCAGAGTTGGGCACCAAATTAACTGTGCTCTACATGGAATCACAGACCTCAATGATAGAGTAATAAGGTCAACACATTACCAACACACCCACCTAACACAATGGTTGTTACGCAAGTTCAAAAGGCGCGCTCCAACTTTGTAACCCAAAATCCGGGCAAGTTCAGCACTGCACCGCTAGATGCTAGTGTATAGAGCACCAGCCTCTACACCGGTAGGTAAAAGAGATTACAGATAACACATACATTTACATCAAACATTTTATGTTATTATCGATATGAAAACGGCTAAATAATAGAAGTAAATGTGCAGCTTCTGAAAAAATAGTAGATAAACCACGGTTGACAAGACTTATAACCTTGCACTATTATATCTCGCAATGCGTAGCTTGGTTATAAAATGTGTAATAATTACTACAGGGAGTTGAAAATGAAAAATGCGGTTAGACATTTTGCATAACTTTCGTACAGAGCTATTTTTAACAAGACAGAACTCACATTTTTCTAAAGAGATTTTTTCTGAATTTTGCAAATTAACCAAATATGGCCACTCGAATTTAGTGGATATCTGTAAAAACAAGTGCCTATCGCATTAAATAAAAAAAATCAAAAAGGCCTCAGGTACTAGTCCTTCAGTTCTCAAATTATGTTACACGACTATCTTGATCGATACAACTGTCAAATGTATTAATTTACTAATAATCGCGGATATGTTACAAAGTAGCAAGTGTAATTCATTTTTGTGTACTCAAACAAACCTTCTTTTCCTCCTGAAGCGCTACTTCCAGAAAATTTATCTCCGGATGGATAACGTTATACATAACGGCTCACCGCGTGGGCATGCAAGTAAAATACCTAGCTGAAAAAAAGAACATATTTTGTTTTCATGCCATTAACGATGTTTACAATACACATACTCAAAACTGCAACTATTCTAACAAGCAATAACAATACAACGCTTCTTTTAACTCCGCCAGCTTCGATTTTTCACTTATCCATGTATGGTTCGTTCGCAAAATGTTTTGCCCTATAGCGTTTGGCTGCTCTAATCTGTTTATTGTGATATCAATTAGTCTGAAATTCGAGGGCTGGTACGACTACTTAACCCTTAAATCCCTAATGGAGTGACAGGGCCTCGAGAAATTGGCGTCGTTGCGGAAGGGCACAACAGCTGCTCACTGGTAGTGGGTGGTATTAATAATGGTCCCATCAATTGTCCAATTTCGCTTACAAATTATCCACTTTAATAGCGGCTAAACAGAGTATTGTGCACGCGCAGCTAAATGGCCTCCAATTTCGCCGTTTGTTTTCGCTGCCTTATTGGCTTCCATAAAGCGGAGATGAACTGGCACGATCGGACAGGAACAATATCGAATCGGATGCACAAAACTAACCGCATAATTATGCCATAGTACTACTGTTTGAATTGAACCGTAGTTTTTGCTAGACCACACAGCTAGCCGACCACCCACCGACCTTTTCGATAGCGACTCCTTCGGTAAATTTGGAAAATGATAAAAAGTCGATAGCAATTCCAGATCGTTAGCGTAATTACAAAATCATGCTAACGTCCGTTTTTTATGGCTAACGAAGGCACAGGCCGGAATTCGCTGTGTCGCCAGTTTCTGGAGTTGAGGACTCCAACTTTGACCTAAATGGAAACCAACGAGGTTCTTTTTCTTTTTAGGCAAATCAATTGTACACATTTTTACAAAACATTGAGGAGATCGAATAAACTATTTTATAAAATTTAAAAATGTGTTCCACTAGTTTCACTTTACATGAAATACTGCTTTTTAGTGGAGATTGTCCGATAGGTGGGAGTAACTGAGTTCTATTAATAACGGTGCTTTTGGACATGCACTGCAATAAATTATCATTTTGTGCTTACAATATCTAGTAAAGAAGTACGAATATTTGAATTTATAATAGATATAAATAAATAAATAGCCACACTTGACTATAAGAAAATAGTTACAAGCTATAACTTCTTAAATTCTTAACGCGAATTTTTAATTGAAACAAATAGGCAGTACAAAAGTAAGTAATGAAAATGTATCTATTGCACTGGCTACACGTTGCTGTGCCTCAAATTTGTACTGAACCTTCAAGTATCGACACCGATCAGCTTTTCAAATTACAAACTGCCCCATTTTGTACTATAATGTCAATACTTACTATTAACAATAACTCTTGAAAACTCAACAGGGGTGGATTATTTTATCTAGTTACTTGTTTTCTGAATGTCATTTTTTGCAGTGGTCTATTATAATATGTTTTTATCGGACTTTTTCCACTGTCTAGGGTGTATATCACACGACGTTTCGGGAGTTTTTTCTATTCCCATCTTCAAGTATGCAAACCCCGGGGGAGGCACAAGTTTAAGTATAAAGAAGTACAAAACCATACATAGGGGAAACACAATGACCCCTACGGGTAAGCAAAAATATTAGAAAGGGCGAAACCATCAAATCCAAGATCGCAGAACACGTCTGGAACGAAAACCACCACATACAATGGGATAACGCATCAATTGTAGCTAAAGAAGAAAACAGGTTCCGTAGGAAGCTAAAAGAAGCTACATACATAGCGCTAGCAGTAGAACCAATTAGCCAGGCTAGCGCAGAAATAAAGCCCATTTGGATACCATTACTGCGCACAGAATTACAAAAATAGTCTACTGCGCATACAGCGGTAAGATATATATAAGTTTCTAACTAAAATATATAACCGCGCTGGTGGCCTAGTGTTAAGAGTGACATACTAGTAATCACAGCGATCAGCAGTCCCGGGTTCAAACCTCGGGGGAGGCACAAGTTTAAGTATAAAGAAGTACAAAATCAGTCCTTCTCAGGGCTAATCAGGAACACCTGAAGACGGGAGTAGATCAAAACTCCCGAAACGTCGTGTGATATAACCTAGACAGTCGAAAAAGTCCGATAAAAACATATCATCTAGTTACTTGCTTTCTGAAAGATTGATTTTCTAATCATTTAAATCTCATTTTCATAAGTCAATACTTATGTCAACCAAATGTCAAGACAGATTTGAAATTCATACTACAAACTCAGATTATTTCCCTATTACACAACAATATTAAAAACACAGTAACTAATTCTTTGATAGCTAATTCACTTTTATAGTCTTTTATTTGCCTTTTTCTAGTAATTACCTTTTAATTGATCTCCACAACTTTCAGGATGTAAACCAACCTGCTCCTCTCTGCCTACTAATCCAAGCTCTGCCGTACTTTCCCTTGTTATATTAAAACTTCTATGGTATTAATGACGCAGCGTTGTGTTTGGGTAGTTAAAAACTATAATTAAAAGTTCACTGCATTTATATTCGGATTTTACAAGATTTTGAAGAATACGGAGCAATTTTATTCTACAATACGAAGCTATTGACATATATACAGGATGTTCTTTGAATCGACTTCGCTTCTGGAGCCACATAAAAGGAAGCCGAATTGGATAATATTTGGTATAAAATTCCATATGGGCAAGGGTCATCGTTTGAAATGACGGTTACTAAAGGTTACTAATGGAAGAGACACGGGTGTCCCGACACCGAATACACAGTCAATTTACAGCTGTCGGTGTCTAAGATATTTGACAGTTCTACGAATGCAAACAAACAAACAAACAAGAACATGCGACATTTTTTTCTGATCATTGAATGCGTATACGGCTAGCTTCTTCTGTAATGCACGCTGCTGACGATTTGAACAAGTTAATCATAATTATGTACCTCTAACATCTTAGGAGTTGTATTACGCATTTCTTCTTCAATTTCACGTTTTCAGCAAATTGGTTTGATTTTTTTTAGTTGAACGAGTCCAGCTTCTATCGGGTTTTCTTAGTGGTGGTATATGAACTGTCTGTCTTTTAAATTGCTTACTTGCTTTCTATAAGGAATGATCGTTTGTAGACAAACTAATAATATACAGGTTGAATGTATCATTTTTAGCTCGCCAAACACCTTTATAATGTATTTACCCCAAATCTTGGCAGCAATATCAACGATGACGAAGTTGAAACTTTCATAAATGCCCCACATCAGCTATCACCACCTGTCAAAAGTCTAAAATGCGAAAAGACAGTTAAACCCGCATAAAGCTCTGGGATATGGTTTAGTAGTTGGCACAATACTAAAAAATCTACCAAAGAAAGCCATCTTACTACTAACATCCATATTTAACACCATTTTAAGCCTATGCTATCTTCCTATTCAGTGAAAGTATACGCAAATTGTAATGATCTCCAAACTTGGGAAACCTCTAACAGATGTGACTCTTATGGGCCTATCAGTCTTCTTCCAATGATAGCTAGTGTTCGAAAGACTGCTTCTCAGCAGAATCGTCGAAGCTGTTCCTACAAAAGAGCTAATTCCAGCACACCATTCGACTATCCAACAGTGTCATAGAATCGTCAATAAAATCAAAGAGAGCCTCGAAGGTAAATAAAAGTGTGCCTCAGTATTTCTAGACGTCCAACAGGCATTTGATAAGATTTGCCATAAAGGATTATTACACAAGCTAAAACCGCAGCTACCTGATCAACTGTACCTTATTCTAAAAGCATACCTCAAAGAGCGCTACTTTCAGGTCAAAATTGATGACACTCTATCTGACTATCACCTCTTAAAGGCCTCAAGGCAGTGTTCTCGGACTCCTCGGACCCATTTCATACCTGGCATACACTGCTGACGTACCACAACCAAACGACGCACTCATGGCTACATTTGCTGGTGACACTGCCATCCTGTATTCAGATCCAGATCCGGAAAGAGTATCAGACAAACTGCAACAACATCTCAATCTACTCCAAATTGGTTAGAGCAATGGAAGGGAAAAGTTAATCTCACCATGTCAACACAAGTAACGTTCACAACAAGAAGATTACTTTGTCCACACGTTAGTGTTAACAACATCCGTATACCCATGAAGAAAGATGTAAAATACCTTGCACTGCACTTAGACCAAAAACTGACAGGAAGAATCACATAAAAACTAAAAGGCAACAATTGCATCTCAAACTGAGCGATATGTATTGGCTGATGAACAAGAAATCACAACTCTCACTTGAAAAAATTAATTATTTAAGACCTAGCCAAGTAGCTCCAGAAAACCATCAATGAATGATATCGAATGATATCTGATTCTCTACTGTTTCTTGTATACTGTTTACTAATTTTGAATTTTCTAATGTCAGTCTTCGTTTTAAAACTATCACCTACCAAACTCAATACCAAACACTGCTCTTCAAAATTATTACTGTAAATTCTATGTTCAGAGCAAGATTTTTGCAAAAGAAACATAATTTGGACTAGATTTTATCTTTATCCAGTGTGTAATATTATATTTTACTTACAGGCAATAATCAATTTCTACAGAAAAGTTGAACTACAAACTGGAATGTCATAGTTTAATATAAGATATCATAGCAAAACTCAATAGAGGGTGATTATAAAAAAATTCGGGACGATTCGGTGGCTCAAAATAACATAGTTTCAGTAGGCATGTGTTAAACCTTGCGTCGTTGTGGAGTTACAACCATCAGAATTATTTAATTTATTTGTGATTTTTAATTTTGATTTTTTAAATTGCTATTATGAACATCTACGCGATCATAAAATAGGTCAGTATCCACAAACCCTGTGTACGAAAATGATCTATTATTGTCAAGAAAATATCAGAAATGCTAAAAAGTAATAAACAGATTTTTGACTGTAAATCTCGCTCTCTCTTTCTCGTTTTCAGTCTTTGATCTGGTTTATCACAGTTTTCCACATTGTCTGTCTTGAGCCATTTCTTTCATTTCTATGTATGTCTTTACATTTACATCGTTCATTGTTTGTTTGATATATTTTAATCGTGGTCGTCCTCTCTGATTTTTTCCTTCCACTTGTTCTTCTATAGTTGTGCTCAGCATGTCTTTTCCTTTTATTATATGTCCTACAAGTTGGCTTCTTCTTTTTTGTATCATTTTCAGCATTTTTCTTTCTTCCCCTATTCGTCTGAGGACTTCCTCATTTGCTAACCTTTCTGTCCAGCTTATCTTTAGCATCCTTTTGTAGCAGCATAGTTCTACCGCTTCTAGGTGTCTTCTTCCCGGTATTCTAAAAGTCTAGCTTTCGTGCCCATAAAGGGCAACACTCCATATAAATAATGATTGTAAAAGGCTTTTAAAGTGTATGAAGTTCATTTATGTATGATAATTAAAGCAATAATAGGTATTCATGTACAAAGGGCATTATGAAGATGTTTAAGTCCGTCCGTTTGTCCCTTTTTTTGTAAGTCGCCTTAGGGCAAAAACATCAAGTGATGCCTGTGAAACGCACACATTTTTATGTTTTATTAGTGTTTTTTAATAACCTTAATAATGCACCACAAGGTGGATGATCAATCATTGCTGTGTACGCATCGGCGCATCGAGGTACATGACTGGTCGCCGATGAGAGGGCGTTATGAATTATAATGCCCGCTCATAACGCCCCAGTTGTTATGGACTTCTTTATATATTCCGTATGACAGGAACACACAAAAAAATAATGTACTGGTAAAACATAAAATATTTGTTTCACCATCTGTAGGGGTTTTGCCTCTGCTTGGTGTTGACAGTCGACTTGAGCGAGTATTTCTCCTGGGATTATTTTATACGAAAATGTAATCTTTGTAGGAGGGAGGATATCCAATATGGGATGACACCTTGGTCGAACAGAAACCAAGGTGGGAGATCCACTTCACACATAACTTGTAAATAATTTTCTTCAAGATTTAGCAACTTTGTAATCGGTATAAATATGAGATTGGAGTCATCTTCAATATCAAAATCACGAAATATCTACTTTCTAACGTGATGTTCTACTGAATTAAATAAAATGTAATCAGCAAATATGCTTGGAATCATCTTGAATAACGAAATCACAACATTCTACTGGATTCAGTAAAATGTAATCAACAAACATAATTAGGATTGGGTTCAGAATCAAAATTACAAAATGTTCACTTTTTAACGTGATCTACTACTGGGTTGAATAAGATGCAATAAAAAAACACGATTGGCATCATCTTCATTAACAAAATTACGAGATTCTACTGGATTTAATAAAAGGTAATCAACAAATAGGACTGCCATCGTCTTTATCATTAAAATCATGGCATATAATTTTCTCAAGTGACGTTCTACTGAATTCAATAAAATGTAATCAGCTTACTATATTGGCGTCGTCTTCAGTGTCAAAATCACATTTTTATTTTCTAAGGTGATGTTCTACTGAATTCAATAAAATGTAATCAAGAAACAAAATTGGCATGGTATTCAGTATCAAAATCACGAAATGTACAGTTTCCAACGTAATATTATATTAAATTAAATAACATCTAATCAGTAAACATGATTGCCGTCATCTTCAGTAATAAAATTATGACATTCTACTGGATGCAATAAAATGTAATCAACAATTAGGATTGGCATCGTCTTTAGTAATAAAATTATGGTATGTTCATTTCTTTATGATACGTCCTACTGAATAACATCTAATCAGCATGCAGGATTGGTATCGCCATCAGTACCAGAGTCATTGAATCTTCAATTCATTTTCTAACGTATGAAAGCGATGTAATTTTATTGGGTTCATTTCAATAAAAACTGTCTTCAAAATCGACGTCAACCATCACCGTTAAATTCGAGTGTCCATCCACACAACACTCACATAGTCA
Organism: Agriotes lineatus; assembly: GCA_940337035.1. Lineage (NCBI taxonomy): Eukaryota > Metazoa > Arthropoda > Insecta > Coleoptera > Elateridae > Agriotes > Agriotes lineatus. Next base: position 52,548 of record CALNHX010006914.1, read on the forward strand.
GTTTATAAAAATATTTACCAGCATGTGGATTTTTCAGACTCATTTAAAAACTAAAAGATTTAGTTTTCTAATTACACTGAAAACAAGGCACACGCTATTTGTTCCACTCAATATATAAAAAAAGATATGGCTTATGTACTTCACGATGCATAACAGGGTTAATAAAATTGGTCTAATATTTTTCTCTTTGTGAATATATGGTGCTTGTGTACTTAATGAGAAGATATATTTTGTTTGTAGTAAGTTAAGTGTTCCTTGTCATAAAATAATTTGATCTAGTAATGGAAACTTGTCTATTCTTCTTCTTCTAGTTCCACTTCTAACGAGGATTGGCTATCTGCTATTTCTTTCCAAGTTCTTCAGCCATGGGGAGCGCCTCTTTCTGGTCTTCTGTCTTCTATATTCTTCCACTTCAGTTATTCTTAGTAGTATTGCAGTATTTTACATGTCTCGCTCCGAAATATTCCATTTTTCTAATCTTGATCTTGATGGGATGTAAAATTTCTGCGCCTTTTTCCATTTTCCGTCAAACTTTTGCATTAGTGATTTGGTCCATCCACGATATTTTAATGCTGTCCTACATAGCAACATTCAAATGCTTTAATCGTATTGTACAATGCCTGTTTGGGTGTTAACGGTTTCTGTTCATATTCTCCTTCTTATCGTGCCTTATCCGTTTCGAACGTTAGCGATTAACATTATAACTCAAGCAGATGTCACGAAGTAGAGTCGCAGGCTCGCCTTAGTTAAGAGCGTGTATCTACGAGATTGAATTGGGGTGGGCCATACCGCCAGAATGAATTATAATCAATGGACGTTTCGAATAATTGAATGGAGGCCACGTAATCAGAAGAGAAGCTTTGGAAGACCACAAACAAGGTGGGTCGATGATGTAAAGAAATTCGTGAGAACAAATTGAATACAAAAAACTAGAGGTCGGCAGCTATGGAAAAATCTAGGGTTTATGTCCGACGATGGATGATATAGTTGTTGATGATGATGATGATGATATAGAAACGGAGTGAAGCCTGCAATAAATAATTGTCACCTACAAGTTAAAAGAGCATTAAGACCGCGTTAGCGAGTACAGAATACTCTATATTAACCGTGTACGAGGTGAGTACATCAATTTACGCCATCCTCAAAGATGCATTGGAGGCGTCCATTGTGAAGCGGTGAAGTCAGCAGTCATCGAGAAACCTGTAAGCCGTCAGAGGACGGGACTTTCCCGCAGAATTGAGTGCGGCAATCTTCCACGCATCAAGCCTTCCAAGCTTGGAGGATGCAAATCGGGAGGCAGCCAATATATAACGTAGCAGTTTATATACTTCAAAGATCTACAGGTAACATAATCATACGTAAAATATTAGCAGTTATGCGATAAAGTTCGTGGTCAACGGTGAGAAGAATTGGGAGCGCAAAATAATGCACTTCACAAACGAATAATGCAAATGCGAATTGTGTCTGTTTTAATGGATGCGAGGACAAATAGGCTTTTGCGCTTTTAAAGACAATTATTTCAACGTTACTGTTAATATTATTTTATGTTATATCGTGTATGTTTGAGGCGTACATACTGGTAGCTATCTTGCACGTATATTGTTCTGTTCTGTTTTGTGCGTTTACTTATGATTTTATCTGCTTTTTATGGTCAATATATTTTTGTGAGAAAATTTACTTTTCTTGTGCTGTGCTTTATTTTAAGACAGTTTCAGCCTGAGAACACTATTGGTGCGGACCAGCTTCCTCTTTTGTAGTAAATAGTGATCGTTTGCAACCGCGAGTGGGATATTTGAAAGCTTCATGTTCACCGAGCCAGCAAGGCGAACACAAAAGGTGTTACCTATAATAATCCTAAATCTCACATACCACAATGCTACGGAGTATACTTGAAGGCCCGCCAGCAAGTCTCAGTGAAGGCGGCGAGCAGTTTCTTAGAAGATGTTATTAGTAAATATTATGAGCGCCAACAAGTCTTCACTTACATCAAAATATACTCAGATAGATCGAGAACTTATAAATTCAAATAATCACAGCAGGGAATAGCGCAATACATAAAATACAGAAGGTAGTAGTAGCAGTAGCAGTGTAATATTTATGTAATTAGCATCAAAGTGATTAGTAATTAACACAATTAAATAAGCAATTCAAGGTCAAATAATTTAAATATAAACTATAGATTGAGAACAGATCCAAGTACTAATCAATTCAATATCGAGGCAACAGTAATGAGCCAGAAGCAACCTTACTTTAATTTCTCTAAGCTAAAACACGTGAAGTCTGCAGAATGAATATTACTAACACAATTTAGAATTAACTGAGTCCTGAAAGGAACCAATTAGATGTGTCTGTTGAACAGCAGGATCGATGGTCATACCACTACGTCAAGAAGGTATAATTCCATAACTCTGATGGGGTAGCGGCGACGCCGTTGACTAGGTCGCAATTTACTTATCTGGAAGACCAACCTTCTGCAGTAGATGGTTACATAGCCTCCAAGCGGGCTATGCTGATAGTAGGTTGAGGGTGCTTGCAGAAACCACAAGATTGCAAGCGAAATATTACTGTAAAATGGATTACTTAGACGCTGTAAATCACGGTTAAACGAACGAATTTGGACGAAGGGAATGCACACCTCCCAAAGTAGGCTAAATCGGTGCCTTAGAACCAACGGAAAAAGCTAGAAACGTAGGACGCAATTAGCTAAATACCAAAAACTATCAAATCAAAAATAAAGGAACCACTCGCTCTACATAACGGGTGTTTCTGGGCAACGGCAATTACATACTTGCTGCCGTCTCTTTTCACGTACGGAAAAATAACGCTATTTAAGCCGCAACAAGTCGTTTCGTATCTTGAAAAGCCGAAACAAAAAAGTTGCCTGCACGACGCACTAAATGAAGAAGCGTTTATACAACCAAGTTTATACAACAAAATACATTTTAACGGTAAATACGCTTGCACGTAACAAGGGCAAATTATTATTCAAAGTATTAAGGCGTACGATACGTCTTGTTTCAATATTACTTGCAACGATGAGGTTCGAACCACGGCAGACCATAAGTATTGTTACACTTTACCTGTATTTACTTTAACGTGTGAATTCCATCGATGTTCACAGATACGAAATACATCTAAATTAAGTTTTCCATTTCCTTTCTTATTGCGATTTTCCCAGCTTCATAGAAGGTGCCAGCATTCCAAGAAGCGATTCTGGGGACCATTAATATTTGATTGTCAGCCACAATGATAGATCCTTTGAAATTTAATAATGCGATAGTTTGTCTTCTGCATTTAAATAATATTTCATTTCCATATATTTTTTTTTTTTAGAAAAAAATAATAAACTGATGTGTTATCGTTCGAACTGTACAGATGTTGGTTGCGAAGATTTTGGGGTTAGGCAAACGACATACTTCTGGATATTTATTTGTAAAAAGATCAATGAAAAATAATTTCAGAAAAGATGCTACTGAGTTACTAGCCAAGTAAGGGAATAACGAGCTATTTGAAAACAAATTACTTTCTATATAAGACCTACTTAAAGCAGCTGTTTAAATTTGTATATTTTAATTCTAAGCGCCTTCTGAGGTTTGGTAATACCGCTGCATTTTATCAGCAAACCTGGGCTGGGGGTTTTCTAGAAGTAGGTTTGATGGGCAGGTTGATTAATAAAATCCTCAGTAATCTTCCTGGAGTGATTGCTTTGTCATAGTGAGTGAATGTTCCGCATTATAAATTATGCTCCTCGTAACCTCCTCGTAAAAGTTCCCAACAAAAGGATAACGTTAAGCGGTCATGGAGGTTAATTCAGGACTTCCATTTGTCGTATGCTTGAGCCGATGACAAGACTACCTTATTGTTGCACTCTTGTCGTTAAGTTTCCTGGTTAGGCAGTTTTATGCGACTGCAGTTATTAGGTTATGTACTTGCGAGACAATTAGTGGAATTCTGCCTGGCACAGCCGAGGAGTTTAAAAAAACTAAGTAGTGTACTGCAAACCAATTCGGCTAAATTTACAATTAAAATTGAGCTCACGCGCCTGTATTTGATTTGCTTAATCATTGCTAATGTACTGGTAAATCTGAAGCGCTACTTCACTTTAATTTCACAAGCAGATGGGAAGGGAGTGCCTGTTAGTCTCTTTTCAGTCACCCAATGGCAACCTAAATTGCTGCAAACAGAGGTTACACAGTGTTGACTTAAATTTCAATTAGAGCTCATAAGAAATGCTCTTGTGCTAATAGCTTTACCGCAATAAAATATTCTGTTTTCCATTAGCTTGAGTTTTAGACTTTTTACACGTTTTCTGTTTAAATAAAATGTTCTTAATAATCTCGTTTAACTTGAAGATTTATTTTCCTTTGCTAATCGAAAATTGTATTACCTTAAATGGTTTTTCGTTAAATATCACAAGCTATTACCTAAATGTTTCTATTAACAGAAATGTATCTTGTACCTCTCAATTTCGTTTCAATGCTGTCTTCTCACTCATCCCATTGAGAATAAGTATTTTTATTTCGCTCTTAAATTTAAACGATGTGCAATGAAAAAGAGTTCGTAATAAACCTTAACATATGTTAGATGTTTATTAGTTTGGTTATTGGGTTCATCTTTGTTTATTGTTACTAGTCAATAAGATGGTACTTCGATTTTTCTAATTTTAGATCTTTTCCGTGATATAACAAAAAGAAAAATTAAGACATTCTAGTAAATTATAGATAAAACGCCAGTGTCTCAAAAGCAAAGCAAATAGATAAACGTGAAAATGTAATAATGTAAAAATAAAAGCAATTTGCTGTAAAGGCAAATTTGTTGGTTGATTTAACAGGTCTTATAGTAGTTAGTATTCGTTAGTATTAGTCAAGCAAGTAGGCCTTGATAGGTCCTTTTTGCCAACCCCGTGGACAAGGTCTAAGCATGCAGAGTACCAGGTGCCTTAGTCCTACTTAGAATTTTGTAGTTTTGAGTTCCAACCCTAGCAATCTTTTACATAATACACATCGTAGTAACATGAAACCCACGGCTTTACATCACTTCCGAATGATGGAGTTCTGTAGAGGTTTTCATCCGCATTTTTTAATTTTTTAAAAACCTCACTGGGATTAGGGATCGAACTCTCGACCGTTAGATCAGTAGCCTGAATGCTTAACCACTGAGCTATGGAGCCCGACTAACGGGACTTATAAATGTGCACATTTTGAAAAAAGTAGAAATGGCCATTTCAGCTTAATAACGATCAGAATTATGAGAAACTGCATTGTAAGTTCTGTTTATATAAAAATCATTTTAGCCTGATCGATAGGCCCCGAAGGTCATTATAAATTAATTATTTAAAAAATGAGGTACAGTAAAGATACATCATCATATTTTACTAAATTAAGTCAATATCCAGCGTCTGGTTTATATAGGGTGCACGTTTTTGGAGTTTCTAATTATTTTCAGAGATACGATGTGTGTTAAATTAAGGTGAAATTTTGTAATATGAGAGATACTTAATTTTCTAAAAACAAATTTATCCTCTTTCAAAATATTTTAAATATCTCAAAGAGCATCTTTATCTTAGTAAAACTACTTTGAAGATAATTTAAAAGAATCGAGTTCTTTAAGTGGTCGAATTTTGTTTTAGCGACGGTTGATTTACTTTAAACGATTGATCTCATTCAATACTTTTTATCTCCCTAAAATGACTTTACATTTGACTTATGTGAATCACAATTTCTTTCCATCCACTTTTAATCTCGTTAAAAAGGCTTTAATTGAAATTACTGTCATATTGAAAAAAATCATTTTAGTCTTACTTAAATGACGTTAATAATAGACACGTTTCTAACCTTCAAAGCAGTATGAAATCGAGTCATTGTTTACTTTACTTTCACAGCTAGCCGGGAAAATCTTTCCCGGCTAGCTAAATGTCACTTTCAATTAACTTGTTCTGTTACCTAGCAACAGTGTCAGTTTCCTTTGCTAAAGTGACTAATTAAGCTGCGATAACAATAGGTATTATTTGAAACTTACCTAATTAAATAAATCATGACAAAAACCGATTGTGAGTAAAATAGTATACATACCACGGTGAAAAGTTTCATCCCTGTCTCGAGATATTTTACCAAGAAAAGTTGTTCAGAATGATAAATTATGGCTCTATACAAAATTTCAGGAAGATCTACCTACTTAGATCAAACCGTAATTTTTAATAATTTTAACGTTTTAAGTATGTAGATCTTCCTGAAATTTTGTATAGGGCCATAATTTATTATTCTAAACAACTTTTTTTGGTAGAATTTTGCCGTATCATAAACACAAAGGGTAGTTTACCTGACAAGAATATAGTTTTCGCTACACTGTCAAGGCTAACTTGTTTTTTAAAAAAACTGAAAATATTCTTAAAATTCTCTTCAAACCCAGCAGGACGTAATCCCACAATCTTGAAATATACTTCAAAAACTTTTAGTCCATCTCACCTCTTGTATACTTACTGTATATAATCCGTTCACGACCTTTTTGGGGCAGAGTTGGCTATGATTTTTTCTTTTCATGTTGGACTAACTCATTCGGTGATGTAGCGGATGCAACTTTTTTTCTGTCAGTGTCAGTTCGACATTTTCTTGCCAACACATTGCCAGATTTATTATTTTAATATTCGTAAGAAAATAATTGATTCATCAAGTGTGTAAAAATAATTTTAATTTCCGTCAAAGGAAAAGTCAAAACGCCCAAAATAATTTTGTTACAACAAAAAATTTCCATCATACGATGCTACTTCCAATTTAAAAAGGACAGAGCATATTTATAAGAACACGATTTGATGTAGGGACTAGAGACTAGAGAACATATTTGCTGTAGGTTAAAAAATGAAATTTTGGAAAGGAAAAACAATCCAGCGTAATGTATTGGTAATTTATTATATAAGACGACAAAGTTAAATTTTATCCACGAGTGAATCTTTTAACGTCGAGACGTTAATGATTCAAGTGTGGATAGTAATAACTTTATCGTCGAGTATAATACAATTTTTAACACAAACATTAACAATTTCAAAAGAAAATAAGGAAAGTCAATCACATTTTCAAATCTCGGTAGCTAGATTGGGATGCTAGAATCATAGGAAGCTGTAATATTTAATTTAAATAAAAGTTAGAAAATTAAATAACCTTATCTACCCTTGATGCTAAAGTGCTACTTTATCGACCCTTGCTGTTAAAGTAACACTTGACCTTGTTTTGAGTCGATTAAAGCACACTTTAACATTTGCCTTAGAAAAAAATAATTTGCTACCTACCTACTTATTCAACATGAAGTAAAATCAGCACGTCATCCATTTGACAAGATATTTACATTTTTCACATGTTAATTTCTATAAGACCAATATTGCTCAATTGCTCTACTAAACTTATTTGGCATCAGTTTGTGACGTCTTTATCCTTCCACACCAGCAAGCAGGCAAGCATGCAGGAAGCGTGTAAAATAAAGTGGCATATTCATAGCATGTATACAATTCCTATCCAAATTGCAATAAACATTAACACTGAATGCTCATTTTCGTTTCTGTCGTCAATTGTCAAATCATTTCAATGTTTCATCCTTAATTTAAACAGAGATCCGGCAACAATGTCTATTCAGAAAATATAACCTTAACCTGAAAACAACCTAACCTAACACAAAAAGTGTCAATTTCCATTAGGAAATTTAGTTGCCACAGAGGTACTGCCAAAAAATTACTAGACGGCCATAGCCTCACCTGACCCAAAAAGATCGTGAACGGCATATATAAGCCGTTCACGACTTTTTTGGGACAAAGTTGGCTATGATTTTTTCTTTTCATGTTGGACTAACTGATTCGATGATGTAGCGGATGCAACTGTTTTTTTTCTGTCAGTGTCTGTTCGACATTTTCTTGCCACAACATTGCCAGATCTATTATGTTAATATTCGTAAGAAAATAAATGATTTATCAAATGTGTAAAAATAATGTTAATTTCCGTCAAAGGAAAAGTCAAAATTTCCATTAAACGATGCTACTTCCAATTTAAAAAGAACAGACCAAATTTAAAAGAACGTCAGTCGATGTGGAGACTAGAGAATATCCGGCAACAATGTACCTATTCAGAAAATATAACTTTAAACTGAAAACAACCTAACCTAACACAAAAAGTGTCAATTTCCATGAGGGAGTTTAGTTGCAACAGAGGTTCTGCCAACAAAATTACTAGATGGTCATAGCCTCACCTGACCCAAAAAGATCGTGAACGGCTTATACTTACCGTAAACCCAAAATTATACCGACAAACTTCGACGGATTATAGAGGTCGTTATAACATAAAGATTTTGCATATAAAGTTTTTCTTGTAAATCCCTCCCTGCCGAGTTATACCCTCTTAAAGAGGGCAGTTAAAATTAAGTTTTTGTCATTTACTGACAACTGAAAAATCGTACTAAAGTGACAATTAGCAAATATGTTCTACCAATAGCGGACTCATTTAAATTTTTTTTTTATTTTTACGTTTGGCTTTAATGATTTGAAATTGGCAACCCCTATAAATGTTTTTATTATAAATTTCTTACAAACAATTATTTTATTATAACAAAAGATGTACTGAAAAGCATAATTTATTTAAAACTTATTTAGCTCTTTTAATTTTTTCGTGGAGCGCTTTTTCTTGTGTAAAAAATTATATTGATTATGATGGACGGCATTTTGCTGAATAACTGTGCCGTGTATCATAATGTATTTTATCTTTTTACGCAAAATCTATGAGTTTGACGTGAAAACTATAAAAACTAATTTTTTTTTAAATAAATGAAACTTTCTGCAATATATTTTGCCATAATCTAAGTCTTGTCCGTTGAAACGTTCTAAAAAAACTATATTGTATACACAAAATGTTTATTTTTTAACGTCCTCTATAACCTCTCCAACCTAGTCTGTATGATTTTGGGAGTACATTAAGATTTACTCCAAAATTAAGTAACTTTCTAAAAGAGCATAACTACAAACTTGTTATAGAAATTAAAATATTTGCTAACATTTGTATATAAATTTAAAACAAAAGCGCCCCCCCCCCTTCCCCCAAATGTGATGTCATTTATAAGATAAGTTGTGGTGACTATCAACCTAGCTATATTTTCAAAACAAAAAAATTCCTTAACAACATAATTAATAAATATAGAAATAAAGTTTTAAAATTTTAAACATACTATCATTACCAAATTTTTCAAAAATGGCGACAATTGAAAACGCTAGAGATACTTTTATTAATTTTAAACCATATATAAGAAACCTTAGTAAAATTTATGATGGACTTCTTAGATAAGCTAATGATGGTACTGTAGTCATTTTTTGAAAATAAAACTGTTAATGCTCCTAAAAGTCGTAAGAAAGCTCGAGACATTTTAACGCGCGAGGCCTAGAAAGCGCGTTAATTGTAGAGATTATTAATCTCCGATTAACACAGGAATTAGTTGCAATATTTTTCCGTTGATCGTATCTTATTAATTTGAAGAAAATTTAATTTTATTCCATGAAAAGAATTTGACAATTAAAGTTTCGACATTAATGGTATTTTTGATTACCTATATCTAAATCGTCTATTAATACAAAATCATTCATTAATAGGGATTATTAGCAAATGATTTTTAAAAATCTTTCATTAATAAAAAATCATGCATTAATAAGAGTCATTAATAGACGATTTTCTATACATTAATGAAACCCATAAATAAACAATAACTGAAAAGTAAATTAAAAGGATTGATTAATATTTATCACTGTTTGTAAAAAATCCCAGTTTAATTTTGAGCGCTGTAAGTTTTATAAAATAGATGGAAATTTCAATTCTTACGTCATAATATTTTATCCGGCTTCCATAATTGTTTTTTAATATTTCTAGGATTTGGAATAAATTTATTTCTATCCAGTATATTTGTTTAATAAAATTTCTGAATATGGATTTACATTCAATACGTTAATATTTGAATGATCATATAATTATTTAGAAAACGTAAAAATTGTTATAAGCTCAAAATATGATAATATTAGTCTGTCTCTCGATTTCCAAAAAAAAGACGTTTAACTTAGTAGAAGCAGAACACTAGTCAATAAAATACTTATTTAGAAATGCTAGAGTAGATTTGCTGTACACACAGTTATTAACCAATATCTACCAAATTCAACGTCTACAATGCAACTCAATGATAAAAGAAGACACGTATACGGCAAGGCAATTATTTATGTTAGTCCTCGAAGATATACTTAAACAATTACAGTGGAAGGATAAAGGAATAATAATAAAATGTAGGGGTCTGAATCATTCGAGGTACATGGATGACATTGTAGTAACTGCAAAGAACAAGAAGAAGTTGTAGTTAATCTTAATTTAACTAGATGAAAAAGCATCTAATATCGGCTTAAAACGAGCTGGTGTTTTGGTGAGTCAGGTGACAAGCTTAGTTAAACTAACTGATTCAAGTAGAAAATCTTAAAAACTATTAACCAAATTTATGGTAGATAGCCTGTGCGAAATTATCTAAAGGATGCGTTTAACATAAAAGTGAAAGTCCTTGGAGTTCTAGTATATCAACTAGATTGTTAGTTTTCTATAGTTGAAAATAAATATGAAGCCTTTAAATATAATTGACAGAATAATGGTCAATTAACGAAACCCACCAACTTTAAATTCAATATATGTCAAATTCCCGCAAAATGCCTTCAAAGGTTTTTGAAAAGAAATGAAAATAAGTGTAACCTGTTTGTAACGATGTAAAACTAAATGTTGTGAAAACATAGTACATACATACATTACGAATTACAGGACAATAATAATAATAATAAACAGCGTTATGCAAAGCCCATGAAAGCGAAAAATATGATCAATGTATGATAAATATCGATAATTAATAATAACACAATACTTATTTTTGCTAGTGTGCTAGTTATAATTTTCACTTTACATTTTTTCAATTAGAAGATTTTAAATTCTGCTGGAACCTCAGAATTCTAATTTTCCTGGTCTTAAGATTTAATACCTTTCTCCATTTTTTTGCTATAAGTGCGTAATACAGGTAAACCAGAAAGATAAATAAGAAACCTTAAAGTATTAAAATCTGCATGCCACTAAATTCCGATATTGTTCTATTTCAGGTTGGGTTTTAAGGAAAGATGTTTCGCTCTAACTTTAATATTAACGCTAGAAAAAAATAAAATATAAAATCCTAAAATTCGTTTTTTTGAGATAATTCAAAAACGAAAAATCATATCAAGGATTTCTAGGCAGCATTTTGTTAGTTCTTTAATTGCGCAACTTTCCTTCCATTTAACCAAATTTTTATCTCTTACAATTACCGAGATCCCCATAATGGCCCTCATTACCTTGGACACACTGTACACTAATTATTTCTTTCTGAAAATGAAAATCTATTTGACATGGAATATGTGAAATATAAAGTATGATCAAAAATTATTTTTATTTAGTATGGCTATGAAATAGTCCTTAATTTATGAATGCATCAATGTTTATACTTGATATTTGATTTTTAACTGACATATAGTTTCATTCATGAATTAGGAAGTATTCCATAGCCATACTAAATGGAAATAGTTTATGATCATACTACATTTATTGTGTATCTATTATGTATATTATAATTCTGCATTGAATTTAGGGCTTTATTACTACTTAACTCAGTTTAGTCTAGACTGAGAGGTGGCGATTCGTTGTTATTTTATTTGGGGGCTCTTAATTTTTAACAATTACTAAGCAAATCATAAGAATTACCGACTCACCAAAATGTACATAAGAAGTGTTAAGAAACGAGACACGATGATTTATTTAGAAATGCAAAAAGAAAATAGACATTAATCAATCCACAAATCCATTTGTATTTCTTGTAAATGTCCACATAAAAATGTCTTATAAAATTGCGGGTTCCAACTTTATTTTGCAGGTTAAATTTTAATTCAAGTTGTTTTACTTTAACCTTTTTTGCTAGTGGTATAGGTTTTTACAATTAAAGTTGAGAATACGTAGTTAGACGAGTTATTCAATTACCTTACCCTTGGAAAGTATTATACCTGTGAAGGCTCGACTTCACTTCTCATTGTACAGGAAGCAGTGATGAACTAATTTATTACCAAAACAGTGCTGGGAGCTTTAATACATTCATTTTTCGATGTAAAAAGTTGCACCATCTTGGATTGTATTCAATTTCGGGAGCATTATGTTTGTAAATAAGCCCGCCAGTTTACGACGTTTTCGGCTGCAGCATAGTTAGCCTTAGCATCGCATTAAAACTGCTTACCTCAATTCTGCTGCTTCAGTGCTTTCGCCCATAATTACCATATAAGTATGGGCCCTATTTGGGAGCGCCCTCGGGAGCCTCCAGCCGCTCGGTACATTAATATGAGCGAGTGTGTTGACACACAACTCATGTTATGTTGACATACTTCGTGAATATTGTTTTTTCCCACGTTATCTTCAAGCAGCCACATACGTTATTTATTTTTTGTGAAGTTGCTATCAGCTTATAGCGAATTTAACTATCGCTGCTGTAGAGTGAAGAGGAGAGGATAGTTTTTATGTGCACCTATTTTATTTAAAATATTTATGTGTCCACGTAACAGATATTATTACAAGTGAAACAATTGCACAAAAAATATCTTTGAAAACAATATATTGTCGTGGAACTGTTAAAATATTATGACTAAGTGTTAGGTACTTTTAACATTAACTTCAGATATGAACACCCTGGACACTAGGTTAGTTTAGTATAAGTCTAACATTAAAAAATATTATATAAATCTCTGAATACACAAAAATAGAGAAATGAACTTCAAATTGATCCTTTCCACTTTTTTTGTATACCTACATTTTTAGTGCTCTCCCTATAAACCGAAACTTAACTTCAAGATGCAGATTGGAAGAATTCCGGAAGAGATAATGTTGTCAGAAGACGTTTTCAATGTATCTTTAATTATTGTTAAAGATAATAAGGACAAATATTTAAATATCATTAGGTTTTTTCTGTTTTCTCCTAACTAAAAGGTGTATACAACGTTTCATTGCAAAATTGTACAGTTTTATAAAACTATTAGTACTTATTCAACCGGCGTCGTATGAATGGAGAGACCCACAGCAAACATGCACATATCGTACATCCTTAATCAGAACCTCTTTGTGTGGAATCATTAGCGACAGACAAAAAAGTGTGAATAAGGAGATAAAATGTCCAGGCATTAGCGGCCATGTAAAGAGCTCTTGAATAAATTAGTTGTCCATAGCATACAACAAATACATTTCTTAAAACAACATCGGGCCTAAGTTCTGTATCAATCAAGCTTCTTAGAATACAAGAAAAGGTCAGTTATGTGGCGCTGTAGATCTAAATAACGTATTTGATGCGGTGATAAAAGCGATGGCCCAAGAGTGAGTTTTGATGTAACACAATTAATTGACGTACAAATTTACTTTTCAAAGCTTGCATAGATTAGAGGGATTGTGCAAGACGTGTCAAGGATGGTAAGGTTATAGCTCTGAATACAAAATTTGTTATTCACAAGAAACCAATGTAAAAAACAAATAATTTATAAATAAATATATAATTCAGTACAAGCAAATGGCTCTAAATTTAAGCAATGTAGCTAGAAATATATTTTTAGGGAATATCTATAACGCATATTTAATTGGAAATATTCCAGAGCAATTATTAATTATCCGAAAATTTTTAAATTTACTGGAAAATGTCCACACATTCATACACGCCCCTAAGAAAATATCCCTCCTTCTTCAGAGTCGGGATTTTTTCAGTTGGCAGGCACTCCATTTTTCCAAATATTTCCGGAAATGTTTGATGTACTTGTTATATTTCTACCGAGAACACAAAAATTAAAAATGGCAAACTCACAATTGAACAAAAGTGTCATTAAACTTGCTTGTTAGATTGGAAAACATGCTCTAATCGAAGTAATTTATAATACTGGTTTGTACATATTTGATGAGTAAGCCAATTATGTCAGGAATTTCGATTATAACCATTAAATTGACCGATCTAACTCAAGCAGTAGCGAAATAGTATTTTCTTGATACAACTAAAAGCTGCCTCTCATTTAAAGTCATCAGATAGGCATCGTTCAAATTTTTTTATATTTTTAGTCCTAACACGTTGAACACGTACTACATATACTGCAATTACCCAAAAATGCGTTATTACTCTTATGGAACTTTCGTATCTATTTTTGCCTAGAAATTAACCTTAGTAACAATAGTGTCCGCGATGCTGCTTGAATTTGTACAATCTTATTTTACTAAAGCGGTTTACACTTGATAAACGGATGAAGGGTTGTAGGATAAGATATGAATGGAGTTGCCACCCTAACTACCCCTTAAGACAATATATACAATAAGACTCATATACAATTAAATTGTGTCGTGTTTTGCTCTTCGATCTAATAACCTACTTTTTGCATAAGTGCAAAACACAACGCTTACATAAAACTCCCTTCTTTTAAACAATGTGTATTGAAATTTGGTCTAACGGTATCATATTAATGCTGAGAATGGCACACGTCTACCGTAATTGTTACACATTGTGAATTATACCTTTTCAACTTCAAAGTGGGACTAAACAATTTCAGAATGGGAATAAACAATTTCAAATTGGGACTCATCAACTTCAAATTGGGCTAATCAATTTCAAATTGAGAAAAGGTTTTTGTTAACGTAGTCGTTGGAAAATGACAAATACATGGTTGTGACAGAATAGAATTAATTATTGTTAGTTGTTGCTAGTGCTCATGAATAATATAATAAAAATTCCGTACATTAAGAAATTGGATGCTGACAATGTAAAGAAGCAGATTCGCGCGTTATACAATAATAATGGAGACTTGAGCTCTTGCACATACATTTAATATCAGGAAATTAACCACCTACCGATGGCTGAAACACCAACAAGAGAGAGAAGAAAAAAACGTGGAGGAGAGAGAAGAAGCAAATTACTCTATGAACATCGCTTATTTACGGAAGAGTACATTCTGGAAAATCCTAAAATTACTTTGAAAGAAATGAAGCTAAAATACAAAACAGCTATCATATTGAGGTATCCACCGAATGTGTCCGAACACAGTCTCCATTATTATTGTATAACGCGCGCATTTGCTTCTTTACATTTCAGCATCCACTTTCTGCATGTGCGACATTTTTTAAATTACTCGTATTTGGTTAATTCGCAAGAGCCACAAATAACCATAATTAATTCTGTCCTCCAACAGCCATGTAATTGTCATTTCCCAAAGACTACCGTTAACAAAAGGCTTTTCTCAATTTGAAATTGAGTAGTCCCAATTTGAAATTGTTTATTCCCAATTTGAAGTTGATTAGTTCCAATTTGAAATTGTTTACTTCATTTTGAAATTGTTTATTTTCATTTTGAGATTGTTTATTCCCATTTTGAAATTGATTAGTCCCAATTTGAAGTTGAAAAGGTATAGTTTTGCAGTCTAATTTGTTTCGGCACAATTTCACCGAATTGTCTATTTTATGGGCAAGCACAAGTTTGAACAATTAGTATAAAAATATTAAGCACGGTTTCTAGTCCGTTAGTCTTCGTGAATGTTCCCTTTGTCACAGGAGAGAGGTCATAATAGACCCTGCTTGGCGGCTGTAGATATAGAATGAAACTACTAACCCTGTTAAGTTTTCGTTAAATTGTTTTCACCATCCATATATAAATATTAAGTAAGTAAGGAGAGCTATGAGAACAACTTAATATATTAAAGATACATAATTAAACGATTAGTACAGTAATTAAAGGCGACTTAAAGGTTCGTGCAAAGGAATTAACTGGATTAGGGGTTTTTGAATCGTCGCTGCAGCAGCACTGACGTGTAATTTTGCCAGTCAAGTTGCTCTAGAGGGTGTTCCAGGAAAAATTCTTTGAATGCGATCATTTTGTCATCGCGAACACAAAAAGATAAATCCAAAGTAATAGCATTTTGTGGAAGTTTCAAGGAAACAATATTAAGTGTTGAATATAAGGGGTCACAGATGTAACAGTACAGAGATTCGGAAAAATAATTCTACATCGATACCAACAGAGACCCGTAGGAGTTGCATATAACAAATCGAAAGATATGGCACAATATGAATACCGAAATAGCTGAAATCAGTACGATAATTTCATTTATTCCATATGAAATTGTTTCCGGAATTATTCTTGCACTCATCCAATTCGCACCTTGGAACATAAATTTTATAATATTGTAGTACCAGGTTGTTTTTTGACCTGAGATGAAGCTTCTTGGTTGCAATAAGATGTAACGGGGGATGACCAGGCCTTACCACCCCTTACAAGACAATCTTGGCCTACGTCTCGTTACAAATGAACATACTTCAGTAGTTAAAAGTAAATTAAAATAAATAACAAATATAAAACCTTATATATGATTGAATGTGTGTCGCGTTTTTTCAACATACTATTAACATAGACAAAAAACACAACAGTTTGCAATTAATGTGTGGGTACACAAAGTAGTTGTAATATGACGTAGTGCAGGTTTCATAACGCAAAGGTTTGCGAAATGCTTCTTATAGTAATTGCAACTTGAACCAGTAACTTGACGTAATGTGCCGAGTTTTGCTTACAATTAGCCTAATTAAACGCGCTTTTGTGTCTACACGATTTCACTTAATTTTTACACCTTTTTGTTAAGGATGTCTGGTCCATGATCATACATTAGTTTGAACACTATTCAATGAAAATTGCCAACTGAATAAACTGCTTACGCTCATGAAGCAACTAACACAACTTTCACGAATAGGATTCGGAAAATCCACACTTCTCTGTTGTCCCACGGTTTCGGTATAAATTTTTCGTTAATGGATGGATGAAGATCCTAGATTATCATTTCATGGGCCCATATATGTAATCACTTTCTTTCGACTGTATTTAATCTTCCTCAAAAATGGATAACGCAGAAAAATGTGTCCTATTTCTCAAACGTGTATGATATATGCACGATCGATGGTGCCCCATCAGATTACAACAGAATAATGGGATAGTATTTGTATTTCTGTTAACCTAAACGAAAGAGATGTAATATATTAGATTTTTAATTAAGGCAGAATTTGAAGATTACGATTTGTCGCTAAAGAAATTATGAAAACCGGGAGGATTGCACCAGCAACACGCCAAGACTATTAATTTCAATAACAATATATTGATAGTATATTAGCCTCTTCATCACCGTGGAAGGATATATTGAGTGCAACGAGTTCCCTTTCGAACATCTGTTATAAAAATTATTTCAATGTTTCTTGTTTAGGACTACTGTTATGTGGAAAAATGTTATTTAACGTTATTATGTTAATTTCTTGAATTAACGCGCTTCCAGTAATCATGTTGAAGATGTACATTAGGTGGTTGCATAAACCAGTTTTTCAATTTCAATTTCCAAAATCCTTAAGTTAGGTATTTTTAATAACGTGTTATGTACTTGGTTTTTGAAAATTGTCATAGTTTCCCTGTATCCATTTTGGAAGATTTAGATATTGCTTTTGGTGAAGTGCGAAAGAATTTTTGATAGCTGTTTCTTTGCTCTCTGCAAATGTGGATTCCATCCTTCGAAATATTGAAAAATTCAATTCAGCATATGTCTGTTGGCTCTGTATGCAGAGATTCGACTGGTTAAATCAGGATTAGACTGAATTTAGAAGGAAAGTTACCTGTAGCATCCTGCCATCTCCTGTATGTAATGTGGGTCTCCCTTGCACGCTGTTTGACATATTTCGGAATTATTTCAGTCGTTTTTTGTTTTTAACCATTTGGCTCAGTTGGCACTATTTGAAATCTGGCTATTTTGGAATCGTCGTCGGACCATCTGCAGGTTATCAGTTCATCAAGTAAATTAGGAGTGATCTCTAAGGTATGGTTATCCTCACTTAGCGCCATTTGCTGCTTTTACTGCGGTTTTACTCATGTGGCTGCACTCCATACCTGGAGAAAAGCTCACGCTACCCGTTCTTGCAGTTTTGCAGCACTGCTGTAGCTCCTTGTTGGACGCTCACCGTTGTTTTGGCCTCTTTCTGGATGTGCGAAGTTGGATATTTTTGTTTTCTTGTTGCAGCCGATCTATCGTGGCGAGCAACTCCCATACTTTAAAATACATCGCGTGAATGTTGGACCTTGATATAGATTGAGTTACTTAATGTTTGCGATTATCATTTCATAGGGATTGTTGGAAAACATTTCTTGACGCTGTTTTGTTAACTTATCTGTAGCTTTATGTTTCTTTGTTGTTATTTTGGAGTCACTGAATTGATTGAGTTAAATCGTCTCTTGTAGCAACGAGTTCCATTGTGACGCTAGCATCTGCAGGAACTTATAAAATGAACATTAAACAATGTATTTAATTTTTTCAGCGCTAATTTAGGCGTTATCAAACGTTGCATCTATCGAGAGCTCGAACTAGTGATAGCAAATTGGTGCCCGCTATGTACAGCGATACGAAGAGTCAACCCCCGCGCCGTCTCCCACCTAAAGATGTCTGAAGGACGTACTTTGATAACACGGCGCAAAGGATCTAAAAGCAGGTTTCTCGACCATTTCACGAGAATTGAGTCTTTGGGCTCCTCTTCCTTATATCCTCTCCTGATGTTAGCATGTGGTAAGGTTTGTCTGTCTCCTGACGTCGCCACTCTAACCGGACATCGATGTTAACATATGATATGGTTTGTCTGTCTCTTAACATCGATGACATAACCGGGCTTAGATTATAGCATGTGATAAGGTTGACCTGTATCCTATCATCTTCACTAGCAACCCCTCTAATACGCATTTCCTGTATTTCAATCCGAATCCTGCGACCAGACGTCGCCAGAATGTTCAAAATCTATTGTTTTTGAAAATGTAGTAACCAAGGTGTTCATGGAAAACCTACTGCACGTTCCCCATAAAGTGCCGTTTGAAACCTGTAACAGCATTAGTTAAACTTACCTGGATGTTGAAAAACGTTAATTAAAAGCCCGAAAATCCAGCCCGCCTTTGGGACTTAGCATCGGCGAATTCACAGCAGGATCACTGAACTGCCAAATTTCGCCTCCATTGAAATTAGCGAATGCAGCGCTGACAATTATTCCTCGGAGCCGACACTCCGGGAGCAGCACACATTAACCCTTAGAACTCCAGGTATCAGTTAGATCTGTTCAATTGGTGCACAAATTCACAGCCCGTCAAATGTAAACAACACTCGGCACGGCTAGGTTCCGCTTTGGTGACATCCGTCCTACAAGGGGGCCCAAAATCTATACTTGGTGCATCGTCTAATGAACCCGCCTTCTGTAAATACCTGTTACCCTTGGGGCAAAGCCAGATGCATCCGCCTTCTATGCAAACCGGCTAGATGGGTCGCCGTTCCCCGAAAAGTAACGAAACACCAACCCCCAGAAGACATTGTTATTTTACTATACAATCCCTTTAATTTAAAACTACGATTTAATTTGTTTTAGTAGCTAACTACAATATATTTAAGCTAATTATTTGGTGTTTTCCTGAGTATATGTATTTGAGTTGTGTGCACACATTTTTCTGATTTGAGCTACTCCAAAGTAGAAAATTTAATAAACGTGATTCGATGTTCGTCGCTCCGACAGTGTAGACGTACTTGTTGTTGCTCTGGCAGTATTCCCGTATAAGCAAATAAATTCGTATTTAAAAATTGTGTCCGTGGTTTACAACATTGTATTCAAGATGCCCTTCACTCGCGAGCAAAAAGCGGAAATTCACAGCATTATCAAAGAAACTATTACAGTGGTTCTTGCTGATGAAAACTTCCTAAGCAAAATTTGTGATGCAGTGTGGAAGAAAATGGAATCCAAAATCATTGACATCAACAAAAACTTTGATTCCAGTATCAGCACCCTGCGACAGGAAAATGAGTCATTGATTAGAGAAGTGGACCATCTACAGCAGTACTCTCGACGAAATAATGTGCGCATATTTGGTGTTAGTGAATCTGCAGGTGAGAATGTGGAGGAAAAGGTCATCAATTTAGTGAAGGAAAAAACTGATATCCCTATCAGCATCGATTGGATTGACCGTTGTCACAGGGTTGGCCAGCGTGTGGGTGATAAACCGCGTGCCATAATACTCAAGTTCACTAGCTACAGATACCGAAACCTTATTTTTAGAAATAAGAAGCATTTCAAAAATACTAAGGTGGTTATCAGAGAAGACCTTTCAAAGCAACGCTTGCTAGTTCTTAAAGCTGCAGCTAAAAAATATGGTGCTACAAATGTGTGGTCAGCAGATGGTGTTGTAAAGATTAAAAAAGACAACAGAATTGTATCTGCAATGAACATTTCTGATTTGGACCGTTTGCAATAAACTTTCTTAATTTAGCTTTTTTTATTCGTGTTCTATCATATTTGTTTGTTTTCGGGTGTATATGATGTTATTTTTAATTTCTTAGGTAATTGCTGCCGAGAGCAACAATGCCTGTGCAGCATTAAATTTTTGCATTTGATTTTTATTTTATTCCAAGTTAATTTAAATCTAGCTTTTAGAATTTGTTAACAATTTTACAACTGTTTCTTTTTTGGTACAATGGGGAAAATAAAGTTATGTCATCTAAATGTTAGGTCGTTAATTTCTAAATTTAATGATCTCAGGAATGTTGTGATTGAGAGCGGGTGCACCTTGTTTGGTTTGAGCGAAACGTGGTTATCTGCCAATACACCGTCCAGCTCTATAAAAATTGAAGGCTACAACTTTATCAGGAAAGACAGGCAAACTAGAGGTGGTGGAGTTGGTATGTATATCAACAATAATATCAACTATTCTGTTATTACTTTTAATTCTAATCTTGAACAAATTTGGGTATACATTAACGTCAACAAAAAGAAGATTGCGGTAGGTACTGTTTATCGACCTCCTAATTTTCCTTCATCTGATTTTTTAAATGTCTTTGAAGATACAATATCTAACTTAATACCCACTTGCGATTCTATCGTATGTTTGGGTGATCTAAACTTCGATTTATTAAAAATTAATGACTCTGTAACCAAATTTAATGCTCTCTTGGACACGTTGGGCCTAGTGCAAATAATCGACGAGCCTACAAGAATTACAAAAAGTTCAATAACTTTACTTGACTTGATAGTCGTTTCTAGTAACGATCTACAAATATTAGAAAAAAATGTCTCGGAGTGTAATATCGCAGATCATTGTAAAGTAACCTGCACTTTATCTCTTTCGGTAAAAGCAGTTCCACCTACTACTCGTAGTTTTAGAGATTTCTCAATGTTTGATCATGATCTTTTTATTCGGGATTTATACGCTGTCCCATGGTTCATGATGTTTGATATGCAGAATGTTAACGACAAAATCAATTTTCTAAATGATAATATATGCAATGTTATTGACCTGCATGCTCCCATCAAAGAATCTAGATCTTTTAAGGTCAGCAAGCCCTGGCTAACCGACAATTTAAAATTTATGATGCGTTTAAGAGATCGAGCTCTATCTAAATTTAAAAAAACAAGAAATCCCATACATTGGGATTATTATAAATCTTGTTACCGCCACAGTTTCTAGAGAAAAGAAAGCGTATTTGCAATCAAAATTTACTAACAATAATAGTCCTAAGTCTATTTGGAATGAATTTCGTAAGTTAAATATTACTAATAAACACAATACTCAAGAATTGCCCTTAAATATGCAAAACTTAAATTTAATTAATGACTTTTTTCAAAATTCTTCTAATGCTACCCATTTTACAAACAGTGAATTAATTAATTACTACGCTACCCATAAAAAAAATGAATTTCGTAATCTCCTACAATTTCATAAGACAACTGAGTTGGAACTTCAAAATCTTATTTTCTCTATTAAGACACGATGTTCTGGATGGGACAATATTAACATTCAGCTCTTACGTTTGTGCTGTCCGTATCTATTACCTTATTTTACTCATATATTAAATTTTTGCATAACTGAGAGCGTCTATCCAGACGTATGGAAAACTGCTCTTGTTACTCCTTTACCCAAAATTAATCCTCCTACTGAGCTGAAACACCTTCGACCTATAAGTATCTTGTGTACATTATCCAAGGTTTTTGAGAAAATTATAGAAAAGCAAATTCGCGACCACCTTAATATCAATGATATTCTTCCTAAAACTCAATCTGGCTTTCGGGCTGGATATAGTTGTAACACAACATTAATGGACGTAACAGATGACTGTATTAGAGCGGCTGATAACAATAAACTCACGGTACTTGTACTTTTAGATTTCTCAAAAGCTTTTGACACCATTAATCATAAAATTCTTTTGTCTATTTTAAATTTCATCGGTTTTAGTAACACAGCAATTAATTTAATAAATAATTATCTAGCCAATCGAGTTCAAAGGGTAAAATATCAGTCGAAAATATCTGACCCCAGAGTGGTTTTATCGGGGGTTCCACAAGGTTCGATATTGGGACCTCTTTTGTTTTCTCTATACACTAACAACATAGGCTCTTGCTTAAAGCACTGTAAATTTCACATGTATGCGGACGATACACAACTATATTACTTTTTTTTTCCGCATTTATTAGAGGAGGCGGTGTCGTTAGTGAATGAGGATTTGTTAAACCTTGTCGAATTCAGCAAGAAACACTCGTTGCTAATAAATTCTTCCAAATCTTCTGTCATGCTATTTGGTAAGAAGAAGGATAGAGATATGAATGCATCTCTGTTCCAAATAAAGGTGGGCGATGATATTTTACCATATAAAGTTGTTTGCAAAAATCTAGGAGTCTATGTTGATAATGATCTCCGCTTTGATTACCATGTATCTCGTTGCATTCAAAAAGCTTATTATAATCTAAAACTGCTATACGCAAATAGGTACTGCCTAACAAGGGACATGAAAATTTTATTGTGTGATACATTAGTCTTATCTCATTTTAATTTCTGCGATTCCCTGTATGACTCATGTATCACAGCTCTTACACGTTTGCGTATCCAACGAACACAAAATTCTTGTCTGCGATTCATCTTTGGTTTGCGTAAGCAGCATCACGTTTCGCAAAAAATAAATGAAGCAAAATGGCTTAACATGTCCAATAGGCGCATATTCCATACGGCGATCTTTTATTTCAAAATTATTAACAACAAAGTACCTCCTTACCTATTTGATAAACTATCCTATAGAAACGAACAACATCATATTAATATTCGATCGAAGCATGATTTGACTATTCCTTACCACAAAACGTCTTTCTTCAAGAGGTCATTTTCTTACAATATTGTTTATTACTATAATCACATAATTCCTAATAATTTGATAGACGCTCCACTAGCCAAATTTAAACGTCATTTTAAAAGTAAACTCGCTCTAAGCCAATGAGGTGCTCTCCTTTCCCTTGCAATATATTTTGTTTACCTATATTTAATCATTTAATTTCTAATTATTTATTTTGTACACTTTTACACTTGTCCGTGCATATAGACATCGTTTCCTGGATGGGCATAGTGGTAGACCAGTTAGCTTGTTATTTTTTACTTGCTAACTGAACTATGTCCTATTTACAAATTTATATCTAAATTTTTTTTTGTATCATATGTATCTATATTCTGTAAATAAATGTGGTATTATTATTATTATTATTATTATTATGCCCTTCCGAAATTAATGAAAGTCGTAAATGACCAGAATTAATTACCAGGACTAAAGTTAAATTCAGGAGGGTGAAACGTTACAATATAACCATTATTTGCGATAGTATCCATTACGAGCAAGTGCTGAGGCCTTTCTGCGCTTGCTATTGTTTCTATGTCACTATTTGTTGTAAGTAACAATTCTGACGTATAGGCATATCTTGAGGTTTATTAGCGTAAAGGACACAGATGAGAATGCGGACCTTTGTACATCGTTATCTCAACGAGATATAAATATAAGAAATACACATAAACACTCACGTTTAGCAGTTATATAATTGATAGCTAGTTTCTGAACTGCACCTTACAGTAGTACATACTTTTATTTTTTCAAGTGTTGATTATCAGATTTTAGTATATTTCTATTACCAGGCCCATTGCGAATAGTTGCCGCTTCTAGAAGGTCATTCGCCATCCCCAATGTTTAATCAAAATTAGCAAATTATAATTTCTCTATTTTTGTATGCCTGCCCTTAGTTAATCTAACTATCTTAAATATTGACCATAGAAGTCAACATTTTATGCAATTCCGAACGATTGTGTGTCTGGCAGTATGTAGGACCACGAATCACAGATAAAACACGTTTAAAATCTGTATCAAAAACAATATTGCTTCTTAGCAAAAACATGTTTTATTCATAATAACCGATTAAAACACATTAATACATATGCGTTAGTCATACTGCTCCATCTGATATGAATTTTGGAAATTTGTGTTTATATGAGTCTTCTTGTAGATTATTTATTTCTATTGTTATGCACTAAGAATTTAAAATAATATTTTTTTACATTTTTAGTGTGCCGGTGAATCAACGTTATGTTTTTACAGCTTCCTTTGCCGTGTTTTTTATACTAAGGAACGTCCGTCCATTTCGCCTGCTTGCTTGCAGTCCACTCTGAATTTCAACAATAAAAGCAAACATAATCCCATATTGAAGCTTTTTCCATCAATAAAACTTTCATAATGATTCCGGGCAAATATTTGTCGAGGCAGAAACGTTAACTCTACGCGTTACAAAAAGAACAAAAACAGTTCAACAAATATTCAACAAATACCTGTGAGCCAATGCCTAATCTTCGTGACTTGCATTTTTAAGTCGAGCGCGTTCCTTGTAGCGACCCAGCGGAGATTCAATGGGCGTGAATGGTATTGTACTAACAAGGGAGTTTTTTGTGAAATCATTCTAGACGGTTTTGCATCTTTTTGTCGGGTCATTCATGCAATGAGCAACTGGCGATTTGGCACCAAGGCTTTCCGAGAGCTCTTGGGCCCCATAAATGGGGGCAAATTTCGGTCCAAAATGGAACGCGAGAGCAGCAGTCATCTTAATCAACATCTCTTCCTTTTACGACTTCGAGGGCTTTTCAGCTGCAATGGCAAAGTCTTCTTCAGAAGCCCTCGGCCGTAAGTAGCTTTCTTGTCTCGAGCTGTAGCCGCGTTATTACTCTGTATTTCATTTTTGCTCGCAGCACAATAGCCCATACATCAGCTAAATGTTCATCGTATTACAGTGACCCGCGAATATGCACTTAAGTTTATTAGGGGAGCACCAATGCCGACAATTAAGGAGCCTGGTTTGGCGCTAAATGGAAACCATATATCAATCATGCGAAAATGTAAAACGTCCGGCTGAAGCAAATTAAATCGAGGCTCCAGGTGTGCCCCCAGATATTTCTCCATATTTTAAGGCTTGCATGTTGTTCCAAATCGTTGACTTTGTAACTAAATCTAGGCCATCTAGCGATTTCTTAAAATTGCCGTAAATGGTTTTTTAACAATCTTAGACAAAAATTGTTTTTCATTAGATTGCTTGAAAGCAGTAAAATCATAATTGACCATATTCTCTTATGCGATTCTTGTAAGCAGCTGTTCGCATATGATTTATGAGATACCAGGTAAATAGTGCAACAACATAGCTTTATCTATTTTACATAAATATATTAAAATACATAGTTATGTGTTATTAAAAGTTTCTGTTAATCGTACTGCATTACTATGAATAACTATTTTTCAAGCACTTTAGCTCAATCGTTAATAATTATAACATGAATATCCATCTCAGGTTAGGACGTGTTTAGTTCAATCCACTTTAATGACATGTCATGTTCAAATTCAAAATCTAGTCGGTATCTTCCTTTCATCTAAACTAAATTATGTGTACTTTTCAGACTTCCTTATAGTAATAAATATCTTTCATCCAGTAAACCTCTATTGAAGTTTATTGATATTTGTCTGCCACATACTTCAACACCCCCAGTTCGTATTATTCCAAGCTATTCACATGTTCACCTGCTAGGTTAATTTCTACTTGTAACGCCGCTTGTAAATGTTAGTTAGTTCTCGTCTTCTGTTTGGGCTAAGCCGGCTCTGCTTATCTAGTTCTCTAGATTTCTAGTCATGGACGGAAGCGGTTCCACCCCACGCGAGGGAAAATCCATCGTGTGAATTGCAAATTTCGCCTTCCGATCAGAATTCGAGTTTAGGTGTCGGTGTCAGCACGTCGTGAGGGGCGACGGGCGTGGTATGCCGCAATTGTGACTGCATTTGACGAAGCCGTTGCTTTGCGGTGTTTGGAAATTATTCCGACTGGGACGATTGCGTCCCAAACTTTGGAGTGGACAGGTTCTCTGTGGTTGTGGCGTGGCCGACGTGAGTTGTGTAAAAAGCGGGAGCCCCTTTTGTCGCCAACTCCTGCTTCAACGATAGCTAAACCGCTAAAACCCTGGTGGCTACAAAATAAATGACAAAAAACGAGTAGCGAATTTCGTAGCAAGTATCGTCAATCAAGTTCTCATTCGAATTATATTTTGCGGATACAGCAGGTATTCGCCTCTCCATGTACGATTTGCGAGAGAAGTTGATGTCAACCCCCTCCCCCCTTGTAGTAATGCTGTCTTTGTCCACGGTATCCCTCCTATCGTTGAAATGTGTGAACAATATCGCACGCAGTAAGTTTAGTTCTTCTAGTTAAACCAGGACGTTCTGCATTCAACTCCGGCAGAATTATCGGTAATTGCTTGGTTTTATATGTGGGAAACGAAGTGGGCCCACTTCAAATTAACTTTCATTGGCAATTGGTGCTCTATTTTATTAAAAAATTAATTAGCGCTTCGAAGGTATTGCTTTTGTTTGTCGTTTTAATAGTTAAGTACTCCGGCATTGGCTGGATACAAGTATAATCAAATAATGTGTACCTTCGGTGACGTCTTCTAGAATTCAGGGCTAATTTTAATGTGTACATGCAACTTGGTTTTTGCTTTACTCAATAGATAACTTGTAAAGGTACCTTCTGTTTTTCTGTGTATTCGATAGTATTTTTTTATAACAGGGCTGGTAGAAGACGCATTGACAATCAACAAAGGCTGTCGGCTAAGGGCAAGATACACACATCATCCACAAGAAGTGGCGCTTTAGGCAAATAACACCTTGTATTAATTAGCTATTCCCCTGCCGTACTGTACCACCCCCTTGACTCGACTGTACTTAGCCGTGTTATTATAACATAAACTTTTACAAATCACTAGGGTTGCGTAGCCTTTCTATTAATCACAACATCCTATTTAACATTCCTGGAGGAGAATTGAGCTTTTCCATTTCGAGCAAGCGTCACTCCAATAGCTTTCCTGGGACGTCGCGGTGTCGTTTTGGTTTCAAGTAACGTTTTATGTTGTACTAAACTCTCTGCATATTTACTCACGCACTAACATACAGCTCGCTCTCTTTCTCGCCATTTGAAAATCTATAGTTTTATTCCAATATATTGATTTTCTGCATCCATGCTAATGTTCCACCAAGAAGCTCTTTTTCTTCTTTTGTAGTGTACTTACTTCTGTCAATTCTGTTTTCAAATAGCTTCCTCTCTTTAACATTATTGCATCCTTTACATTTTTAATTGGTCAGCGTCTCTTCTACTTTTAATTGCACTTTATTGGTAAATCCTTATTGGAGCCTTGACAGTTAAGCAAAAATTTTCTTTTGAGGTAAACTACGCTTTTTGTTCATGATACGGCAAAATATTACTAAAAAAGTTGCCCAGAATGAGAAATTATGGCCCTATACAAAATATTAGAAAGATACGTACTTAGATTAAACCGTCATTTTTAATAAATACAATTTATTTTGTTCTTATCATAAATAAATTAATTAAAATATCTTTCATTTGCTAACTGCATTCCGATCGCTGCACTCGTTTTTCAACGCCCTGTAACCTAGGAGACAAATTGAGCTCGCTCGGGAACGAAGTTTCCGGGTACGAGATGTGGGGAGACGGAATATCCCGGGAACGAAATGTGGGGTACGAAATGTGGGGAACGAAATGTGGGGAACGAACTTCCGTATCCCATGTTATACTGATCATAAAATACCTAATGTTTTCTATAGAAGCAAATATAACTAATGTCCCATTTTAGTCCTTTGACTGACATAGTAATATTGTTTAATATAACAGTCTCGGCAAAATAGTAATGACTATTCAAATCACTCCCTTCATGTTAACTATTAACCAATCATAATTTAGTAATTTTTGTTATTTGAACCAATTAGCATGAACTATATTGACAATTTTCACTAGTGAAAATAATCGACAATTTTCACTAGTGGTATAGTGAATATTTTGAACATATGCGATTTTTATTAGAAAATGTCAGTATTAGTGTTCTGTTACTATAGAAATTGCGTAATTGGTTGCTAGATTTACTGAAAACTAATTTGAAAAAGTAGTTTGGTTCATTGAATAGTCCATCGAATACCATTCTTAGTCAACGTTAAGTAGAAGATTTTTGCAATGGTATCACTACTCATGTCCATTGCGCTTAAGATTAGGACTCGTGCTAGAGCACTCGTCCTAATCTAACATAAGCGCAATGGACATTCGTGATACCACAACAAAAATATTCGACATAACTTTGACTACTCATGGTATTATATGTGATTATTTTCTTATTCGTTTAACTAAATTCCATAATCATTATATAGACATGAACGGAAATGAACGAGTTATTAAATTTAATTCTTATATAATATAGTGTGCAGAATTACATTTTATTAAAACTGATTTAAAAATCAAAAGTTATTGTATACATACTTTGGACGAAGTATATAGACAACGAGCTTGCAAGATTTCACCAATATATTTAAAGTAACCAATACACTAATGCTACTAATAGCATTAGGTACTTAATGTAAGACAAAATAAAGGAATCAGGATGTTGAAAATCGACTGACTCCAACTAACACTAACAAGGGACTATTTTAACCTTACTTACCTCGCACTTCTTTCGTAATTGCAGCCCTTCATGAACTTTAATCTTATCCACATTCTTTGTTTTCCATGTTTCAGGATCTTTCACCAACTGCCCACTCATAATAAGCAT